>BPLQ01003508.1:0-70340 GCA_021605075.1 Caerostris darwini | reverse complement strand
GTATGCCAAATATCACTTAACTCGACTTCACTTAATATCGTGTATCGAACAAAGCTAAGGTACATAACTAATCTAAAGCAGAGAATGGCATGGCCACCATGGATGACGGTAAGCTACATCAAACATGGCAATAAATTGTGTACAATCTTGATGCGCGTCATGCAACTATGATGCCCATATAGCTATGTACTAAATTAGATAAAATCAAAATTAAATGAAGCCAAAACTTCTAAATATATGCACATCACTATATAATAAACTTCACTTATCTGTCTTTCCATTTTCCCCTTTAATAAACTTTTGAAGTTAACAGAGATTTTATAGACACCCTGCATATTAAATCTAATGAAATCTGTCATTATTTCGTTATTTCCTTCCATTAATATTACAAAGGAATTGTAATATTAGCTTTAATTTAACTGTATTAATTTTTTTTTGTAATTACAGCTAAATTGCAACCACTGTAAATAAGAAGAAATGAAAACGTCACCCAAAACACTAGTTCGTAAGAAACAGAAAAAAATCCACCTTGCATAACATTTATTTCCAAATTTTTAGATCCCTTCCGTTTACTCAACCAAAAAAAAGGAGGAGGGAAAAAAAGGAGCAATAAAAGAAAAGAAATAAGTAAAGAAGAATAAATATATATATATTCAAAACTGGAGTGGAGTTTTTTTCTTCCGAAACACGCAACGTTTCCACTTTTCCTTCCCTCTCTCCGAGGATGTTTGATATCGAACTCCCATTTTCGGAAGAGCGGAGACATCTCAGCCGTGATTCACGATGGAGAGCGGCTGCAGCTCATCTTTGGAGACATCTCGAGAAATATCGACAAGAAAATCTGATTGTAGATCGAGCTGGAGTTCCCGGTTCGCGTCTCTTTCTCTCCAATAGCTGGGAAAAATAAAAAAGGAATGGTGCTTAATTGTACGTAATGGGGGAAGATCTCTTTTTCTGAGAAAAATTTTTCGATTATTTATCTATCAAATTATTTTTCCAGTTCAAATAAATTAAGTTTGAGTTTTAATATTATTCTTTTAGAAATAAAAAGTTTTTGATGGCATTTTTTTTGCATGCATGAAATACAATCGTAGATATATCAATATTTCCATTTTAATTTTTTTCTAGAAATAAATATTAATATAATGAGTTTTGATTACTTATTTACATCATAAATTATAGTTGTTTGTAAAATTATTGATAGAGCAGAGTATTTGTATACCTAGTAAAATACGCTGCTCAAAATAATTAGGGATATTGTGAGTTTGGTTTGTTTGATATAAGTATATAAGTATGCCAGCAACAACACGAAAGGAGGATCTTTATTTAACATTAACTGCCAGAATAAACCTCAATGTAACAGCCATATTCTTGCAACAGCACATTCAGAAGGTTACTGGTACCAAAATTTCAATTCAGACCATTGATGTTTAAATGAAATAGCAGTCAAAATTTTGCTCATTTAAATAAGACGTGAATTATGAATGAAACATAATTCCCATGATGAAGAATGGAAAATTCTCAATTTCTTTCTGTTCTTCTATTTAAGGTCTAATATCTATAGGTCTGCAAGCATACAAGTCCACAAGTTATACAAATCCACATGGTGGTGTAGATACACCAGACCTATGGTTTATGTTTTCTCCTACGAGTACCACTTTAGAATACAACCTGATAATAGGCTGTTTCTCATTTGGAGAGAATCTGGTACATGAAATATTCCTATATCTGTGCATGAAAGGGTCTCATTTGGAGGTGACAGGAGGCAAAGTGATGGTATGGGTCAATATTTTTATCAATAGCCACACCGACCTGTACATTATCAGGAATGGAGTACTATAGGCTAAGCGATATAGGAAGGAGATCCTTAGACCTACTGAGGTCTTTTACGTTACAGCAATAGGGAATAAATTCCTTCTCATGGACGTTAGGTTTTTTGGTTTTGGTTAAAATGAACATAAAAAAAACTGAATTAACCGTTAAACTGAACATCTCACTAAACATTCACGGATTTTAACTCACAGTTAAACTGACGGATTTTTGGTTAAACTGAACATACTGAATCCAAAAATGATTAGCATTGTGACAAGCTAAATATAGCAATATATGTGGGGTATTTACTTAAAAATATCTAAGGCGATTTTTTTTATTAGCAAACGACAAGGTAATTTGAAAAGCTTTTTCTTAACTTATCAAATGCCTTCATAAGTAGTAAAGTTCAATTTAATCTGACTGATAATTCAGTGTTCTGAAAATTATTATTGTTATCTATAACTATTACAACATTTTTCACTTATGTATGCACCCACGAACATTAAATGTAGGACAAGGGAGGATTTTTAAGAATAACTATTTCGTTTTTGCGTATTGAATAGCAACTACCATTAAACAATGTGATTGTAGGTGTGATACACATATAGACGTTGTCATAATTGCCCTTGAGCCTCTTTGAATTTGGCTGTACCGTTGAATTCAAATCCGAACTTTCTTGAATGATAGTAGGCCCTTCACCATTAGACCACAAAATCGAGCTATTATGTAATTTTTACGATATTTTTGTTTTCTGATATTTTTAGACTCTAACAGTAAATCTATATTTAATATTTTTTAAGACAATTGTTGTTTTAATTAGTTAAAAAAGTACTCAAAGAAAAAAAATATATATATTAGTATTAGATTTTATTGATTACTATTCAATTATTCATGCAATTCGAAGAATTATATTGTAGCTTCATTTCAATAACTTTATAACAGACTAAGGGTTCATTTTAAATTAATTAAAAATAATAACAGAGAGTTAAGATAAGAAAATTAATGCTTGCATAAAAGAGGAACTGCCAAGAATTTTATTTAATTTACCACTTTTCAACGACACCGTTTCAACACATTCCATGCTTACTCTCTAATCTGTATTAAACCTTCTTCCAAGCATGCGTTATTAAATAGTATTGCTGCTCACTGTGTTTTCTGTGCAGTTGCACCATCTTAAATCCCAGAAACATGATCATCAATAAGCAGCAGTGCCACCATAATAATAGACCCTTCACCCGGGCAAGAGGGGTTTCATTCCTTGACTGCCCGAAGTCGGTATTTAATCATCGGAACACTTGCCAAGATTAAATGCATTTATCTCTTGGCAAGGGTGTTGTGCAAATGCACAAACCCTTTAACTGCAGCGCACCGACGATTCATCACGGAAGCACAGCTTTAAGCAACTCGGGGATGACACAGCATAATTCGGTGCAGTTTCTAAATCATGGTAATTAGACGGCAGTTGAGCTCCGCAGTCATGCTGAGGAGATGGCACAGCAGGGGGTACCTTGAACAGTAGACCATCAGTAATTATCAGGTGCGGGGATCATAAAACAGTGAGGTGAGTTATTGTGCAAGCCTGGATGGAGTATGGTCAGGATGGTGGTTAAACGGTCTGTAATGCAGCTGGAGGACTTAGATTGCCTATTTGCTCTGGATCAGATTATTGGATTTGAATAAGGACCCATATCGAACAGTATGGTGGTTGGAAGGTTGTTTGATTTGGTTCTTATTCGCTTGCTTATGATAAGATTTAAGTGGGTTTTTTGCAGAGGGATATATTTGTTTAGTTTCTATTAAGCTCATTTTATGTATACTGTAATCTCTATTTTATACATCGTGTGTTCTATTTTATACATCGTATCATCGTGTTTTAACTCAATTATGAAAATATTGATAAACAAATAACATGAAATTTTTTATTTTACTGTAAAAATTCTAAATATTGAGTTCCACCGTTAAAAAGAATTTTAATTATCGAATGAATCAGTCTTGGAGGAATTTTATTACATTTATTCTTATGCAACAAAATACTCATAAGTTTCAATAGTTTCTGTCAGTTTCTGAATTTCTGGATTCCACTCATGTGTATATAAATATGCTTCATGAAGGTGGATTCCATGGGGAATTTCATCCTCTTTCTTCTTATTTTATATATTTGCAGGATTATTTCGAACGGTATTTGATGGCAACTTAAATGTAGTATGTAAAGACATGTACTTCAATGAGAATCGCATGTTCTTCCTTAATATAAGCGCAGTTGTCACGTTTTAAATAATAGTTTGCAGCCAAATCAGTTGCTCATTTGAAGCATTTATAATAACTTAGGATTGCAAAACATCTACAATCCAAGGTTCAATGTAGAATGCTTCGAATCATTATCCTGATAGAACTTAAAAGCTTTCTTTCGAATGAGAATTTTTTTCTGGTGATTTTACAATTTGGTTTCACGTAGCAATAATACTAATCCATGATGTCATTAAAATTATCTTTTTTGCTGGATAATACAACCCCCTAACATATCATTTCCCTCGTCTTGCTTACCAGATGGAAAATAAATTATCTTTTTTAAATTTTTCTTTCTATTTTTTTCCATAGAATTATATATACCTCCTAATATATTAAATTTGTTGCCAGCAAATATACAATGTAAAATAAAGTGTTCTTATTTCCGCCTGTTGAATTTTGAAATTTTAGGTTTTTTACAATAATAAAGAAGTTCTTAATTGCCAGCCAGTCATGTTATCTGAGTGATTGTATAATTATTTTAACTGCTTTTGGATTTAATCGTATTCTTAAAATTATTCTGATTCTATTATGGGCTTTGTTAACCAATAATCTTGGATTTCCAATAATTTTAGAATGATAATTCACTTCATTACAGGAAGCAGTTTTGTTGATCTCCTGTATTTTGATTTATAATTTATTCATCTATAACTATGGAAAAAGGAAATATAAGCTTCTCTGAATCACTTAAACAGATTGATGACTAAATTTGATCACATTTTTAAGACTAATCACTTTTGAAAGCGTTCGTAAGATTTATTTAGGTTTAAAATATTAAAAAATTCAAATATATAATCAATTTGTCGAATGTATAATTAATAAGTAAAACCGTATTATTTAAAATAAATTGAAGTTTCTTTGATGTTGCAATCATTTAATTATTAATTATTAATTTTTTAATTATTTTCACTACTTTTCCTACGCACATACGAAAAATTCTGTGAGACACTGCAAAAATATATTTATTCAAAATATATCAGTATCAAAATAAATATTACTCAGATAATAAAAGTAATCGCAATTAATTATTTACTTACAGAGTTATCTGAGAAATGAAAGTTTTAACAAATTTCCATTGATATGGTTGTTAGAAAAATACTTACCAACTTTAATAAACTAACCGAATCCACAAACTTCAGCTTTCAAATAACAAATTTAAATCTTCCAAACATTTCTGAAATGTATGAATGAATTTAACCATTCCATTTTAAAATTATTACAAAACCTTGACATGTTTTATTCTGAAAATGTTTAAAAGAAGCAAAAAAAACACTTTTTGAGATTATTCATTTTGTTCCACTCCTGGTAAATCTTCCAAAAATTAATTAATCCGACAACTCATTAAAGGAAAAGGTTCCTGACAACAATTTTCACATACTTTTTTTTTCCTGCTGCCATGTTGGAATCCCTTGCAATGGAAAATTTTCAATGTCTTCTTTTTTAAATTTATTTTGGAAGGAAGATTTCATCGAGCTGGCGCAGGAAAATGTTTTCATTTTGTTCATTCCGGCGTTATCGTTCGGTCAAGTCATTAAATTTTAGGGTTCAATTTTTCTAATAAAAAAATTTACGAGAATTAACTAGAGTGAGGAATTCTTGTTTTATGCTTCTTTTTTTAATAATCAAAAGCATCGAATTCAAATCTTGTCAGAAACTCTAAATCGATATATCAACAGTTTAGTTAAAGTATCTTTTTGATTGCTAGGACATTATTTCTATCCTCTTACACTTAATCGTCGCAAATTTCACTAACTAAGAGTGCAACATTTAGTTTTCCATTTTATTGAAGTTTCTCTCCTTAATGAGCTAAAGTAAATCTATAGAAAAAGCGGCAACAAAATATTTTGCTTGTTAAATTTTGCGTACTGTGTCATTCTAAGAACCTAATTTATTAGTTGAAAAGCAAAATAATGAAATGGAAAACTCTTGTTGAAATTGAACAGTGGTTGTTGTGTTTTATGATGATTGCTTCCACTGCATCACTAAATTTTGCAGAATTCATAAAAAATTTATTTTAATATATTCATTTGACGTTTTAAAAAGTCATGTTTGAAAACCTTTAAAAATTACAATATTCATCCCAGAATTCTCAAGGAATTTATTAAATAATATAGATAATTTCCTTTTTAATATGCCAAATTACAGACTATTTTCTGTGGATTTTACAAAACAATACGATTAATTTATTTGTTCTCTAAATTTTCTGTTTTTTTAATAATGTAAATATTTTTGTATTGCCTTATAAATAATTTTCCTGATTTTGTTTCCTTCTTAAAATTGCAATATTTTTTATTACACATACAATCACTTTTATTACACAATTATAATTTTAATCAAAATTAATTGTTTTTTATACATAAGTTTTGAATTTTAATAACGTATTCAAATTTGCAAGGCAACTATATTCTGAGATAATTTATGAAATTTATTTACATCTTTTCAGTATTCTTCATTCCGCTCAAACAGTGGATTTCGATTATTCTTGAATAAGAACTTAAACCCATTTTCATCACTTTTCCTTTCTCGGAATATTTCACCATTCGAGAGAAAGACAAGACTACTGGACTCAAAGCTGATTACAAAACTTTAAAATTTCACTCCAATACCGAAACAAGAACTTGAGAGCTGGTTCGAATTGCGATTCTGAATAACTGCTCTCGAGTGAACAGATTTCTGCTTGAATAATGATAAGCTCTAGTGCGCCTGAGGGCGTGATTTAATTGCACTGAAGAGTTTTGAAACTTCTTCCTTTTCTTTCGGTATTGTTTTGGCGCGAATTGTGGGAAAAAAGATGGAAAAATTATTTCCGATGGCGGCCCTTTTCACAGTTGCAGTCCCAGTTAGCTCTCCAGTCAAGAAAGTGAAATTATTGGATATTGCGAACTAACTGCCTGGATTTAAATTTTCGTTTTCTTCACAGAAGGGGGAATTATTTTCTATTTTCAATTATTGGATTATGGAATCGAACAATCAGGTTAAAAATAAGGAGTTGTATGAAATCTAGGAAACTTTTGTTTTTTAATGCAAGGAAATTTCAGAAAATGTTTGGACATTCATTTCTGTTTGAGACAAAAAGAGAAATGGAAGATTATTTGGAGCCAGTTTTGGCTGAGAAGGCTTGTGTTACTTTCTTTTCTAAATCGTATAATTATTTTATAAGTTTCGCAATTTGCTTTGATCATGAGAATTCTGATGATTGCAAACAAAGAAAAATAAAACATTTATTGCACTAACATAAAACTAATTTTAAAAAAAAAATTTAATAAAAAAAAGAAAATTTTTAATTCATATTTAAATGATTTGATTATAAATATTAATAACCTAATTATTGAATGAATATTTTACATACGTCAAGACACAAAGTAATGAAATATTAAATAAAAAAATCCATTAAAAATTTGTTTTGAAATAATATTTTGTGATAAAAAGTTTATTCGGATTCGGATATCGGCAATATTTCGGAATTTTTTTATTTTATTTTTTGAATACTAAAAAATACCTCTTTTTAAAATTTTTAAATATTTTTAATATTTCTTAGAATTTTTAATATGTTATTAGAATTTTAATTAGTTTTTAGATTGCCATTTGCAAGGTAATTTGAAATAAATTGTGCACAAAAGAAAAAAAAATAACCACATTCCAGAAAAAGAAAATAACTTCCACAAAAAAGAAAACCAACACATTCTGACTTGATTATTTGGGGCACTAGAAGCACTTTATTTTAATAAATTGTTTTTTCTTTGAAAAATTCATTTATTATATTAAATTAATATAATTCAAATACTCTTACTCATTTAGGTATACTTTGATTTTTTCTATTTAAAACCACATTATTTCGCAGTTCAAATTTCTGTCAAAGTATAATTAAATTTTTATTTGTTTGAAATGAAAGTATATTAAGTACTACTTTTTATTCTAATTAATTTCACTATTTTTAAAATAAAAAAAATGACCTCAGATAAAAATCATCTCTATACCCTGCAGAAAAACGTGTTTAAAAATATTTTAGTGTAAATGAAAAAACCTTAAACAATGAAAGGCCTGGAATCTTTCAATATAATTGTATTTTTTAAACAAAAATAAACCTAAAAAATGTTCTGAAGTTTTCTCTGTTTTCAAAAAAGTAATATGAGAGAAAAAAATATTGATTAACATTTCTTCAAAAAAAGTTTAAATACTGTGAATAAATTTTGCTTCAATATTTAGTGGTTATAAATATTGTTTAGACATTTTTAATTAAAATGAGAATAAAAATATTTTAAACTTCATTATTATTACAAACAATGATTTTTAAATGAATACTAATAGTAAAAATATTTTTCGCTTATTTTATATTAAAAATCAAATTTAAAAGAATTTAATTAATTTAAAAAACGTATGCATAATGTTAGAAAATGTTTGCATTGTCTATTTTGACCACTTTTTAAATGCAATAAAAATTAATTTTATATTTTTATATTTTATTTTGATTAATTACCTATTATGACATTCCGTATAAAATCCAAACTTAAAAATATATAAATTAGTTTTAAAAATAGGTTTGCAATAAATATTTTACAGACATCGATTTTAAAGTTAAATTTTTACCAATTGATTGTGTTTACAATTGTTAGGTTTGTTAAGTTTACAATTACGCTTCTTATGTAAAGCTTCTCGCGTCGATATTTAGACTGCCAAGAGAGAGTTCTCCAGGTTTTCTCACATAAAACATGCCAATAGTAGGTAGATACCCTACAAGTGCTCTCAGAAAGCAAGCCTCTCATCCTCCGTGAATGAGCTGATTAGTAACAGCATTTATTAACATTTATGTGCTATGTAAATATACCTCCAAATCTGTCTAATAATTATTTTTATGTATTTTTGTCTTATTCAATTATTTGCTTATAATATTGTGATTATTAACTGCATCATGACTATTTATTCTTCAAAACAACTGGACTCACAGAAATGCGTTGTCAATTGTCATAGAACCGGCCTCAGAAAGACTCGAGAAGGGGTTCGTGTCATAAGGAAAATTGGGAGCAGCTCTCGCTGTCCTTTCCAATCTGCATCTTTGGATCGCTGTCTGGCCCCTCATTGTCAAGTCATGACAACACCCATTTCGGTTTTCGTTTCACCATTACGTGCACTGACACTCCCAATTCTGCTGAGTGAAGTTACCAACCACCTCTCGAAGGGAGGAACGCGAAGATGGTGTTATTTTCAGGTCGGTAACATTTCGTAGGATGGAGATGCTTCCGTATCTGTATTTAAAAGTGTTGCTTTCTTGAATAAAAATTCAGGTACCTGTGCAGAATTTTAAGAAAAAAGGGGTGACAAAAGTTTGGATATGTTGACAGACAAATTGAATTAAAATTTACTACCTTACTCGGAGATTATAATCGAATGTGATTTAATAGTATTAAGGAATATCACTTCATATGGGGACTAGACTGAATATGGGGAATCTTTTAAAATTATTAAAGATAGACTTCAAATACACTGTAAAAGGAAAGCTTGAATCAAATCTCATATACCAAAATAGATTCCTACTAAATTTTTATTGTCCAATCATACATTCTATAGATAATGTAAGTTATTCTAAACCCTGTTCATGTAAGAGTTATTTAAATAACGACCAAAATGTGTACAATTTTTTCAAGCTTTAAGTCAAAACTACAAATTTATTAGAATTTCTTCAACCTTTAAATCAAAAATTCAATAACTCTCGTTTAATTTCTAAAGTTTGTAACTAATGAAGGGTTTATTCAAAATCAATTAAAAATCATAACATATAGCACAGAGTTAAGGTAAGAAAATTAATACATGCATAAAAGAGGAACCGCGAAGGATTTGATTTAATTCATCATTTTTCAACTGCACCCGTTTCAACACCTTCCATCCTTACTGTCTAATCTGTATTAAACCTACTTACAAGCATGCGCTATTAAATAATATTGCTGCTCACTGTGTTGTCTACGCAGTTGGACCATCTTAAATCCCAGAAACATGATCATCAATAAGCAGTAGTGCCACCATAATAGACCCTTCACCCGGGCAAGAGGAGTTTCATTCCTTGACTACCCGAAGTCGGCATTTAATCATCGGAACACTTGCCAAGATTAAATGCGTTTATCTCTTGGCAAGGGTGTTGTGCATTTACTTTAACTGCAGCGCACCGACGATTCATCACGGAAGCACAGCTTTAAGCAACTCGGGGAGGACACAGCATAATTCGGTGCAGTTTCTAAATCATGGTAATTAGACGGCAGTTGAGCTTCGCAGTCATACTGAGGAGATGGCACAGTGGGGGGTACCTTGAACAGTAGACCATCGGTAATTATCAGGTACGGGGATCATAAAACAGTTGGTGAGTTATTGTGCAACCCTGGATGGAGTATGGTCAGGATGGTGGTTAAACGGTCTTTAATGCAACTGGAGGGCTATTTGCTATGCATCAGATTATTGGATTTGAATAAGGGCCCATATCGAAGAGTATGGTGGTTGGAAGTTTGTTTGGTTTGGTTCTCATTTGCTTGCTTATAATAAGATTTGAATGGACATTTTGCAGAGGATTTCATTTGTTTAATTTCAATTAAGCTTATTTTATAATCAGATTAATAACTAAATTAATAATTAAAAATAACTTAAATAGATTAATAACTAAATTTGATTACATTTTTAAGACTAATCACATTTGAAAACGTTCGCGAAATTGATTCAGTTTAAAATATTAAAAAATTCAAATATAAATCTAAAATTTAAAAAATATAACTAATATAATGATACTGAATAATTTTGAATAAATGGAAGTTTCCTTCATGTTGCAATCATTTGAAACATAACTATTTCCACTACTGTTATAAAGGGAATCACAGACACATACGAAAACTTCTGTAAGACATAGCAAAAAAATATTTATTTAAAATACACTCATGTCCATAAATTAAGGATAATTCAGAATCACACAGAAATTGAACTCTAAAATAAAAATTTGACCTGTAGAATTATCACACACATCTTGAAGAATAATATGCAAATTACAGGAAACCACCAGATGGCGCAGATAGTACGTCACAATGACGAGAGTGTAAGAGAGGGGTATATAAGGAATGGTGGCAAAGAAGTAAAATTGTTCACAAGCGCTTTAAAAGCCTTTCAGTGCAATAACCGCATAGTTATGGCACAAAGGAAGCATTTGGATGATTTTTTACGTGGTAGTATTATCGAACGACTGAAATGTGGACGTACCCAGCTGGAAGTATCCGAGGAACTTGGAATCGCCCAGAGTGTCATCTCCAGGCTATAGCATCGATTCCAAGATGATGGTAATGTGAGTAGATGTTACAGCACAGGTCGCCCCCGAGTTACAACGCCGAATGAGGACCGGTATTTAGCAGTTACTCGTTTGGGGAGGAATTATTCTTGATTCTAGAACTGACCTGCATGTTCAGAGTGTAACGATGACAGGCCACATCTATCGGGATGTCATTCTGGAACAACATGTACGTTTGTTTCGGGCCGCCATGGGTGCTGAATTTCTGTTTATGGATGACAACGCCCGTCCTCACCGTGCAAACATTGTAGACGAATGCCTTCAATTGGAGGATATCACCCGTATGGATTGGCCAGCATACTCACCGGACTTGAATTCAATAGAGCATGTGTGGGATATGCTTGGCCGACGAATTGCAGCCCGTCAAACCCCTCCCACCTGTCAACCGGAACTTCGGAGGGCATCGCTTGATGAGTGGTGTAATATTCCCCAAGATCAGATTGATAATTTGATACTCAGCATGCCTAGGCTTTGTTAGGCCTGTATTGCATCGTCCGAGAGACATACTCCATATTAACCATCATACTAACCATGTTATACTGTTTTTCGTAAATAGGTTCTTTTTTGAAATTTTCTCCAGGGAGTAAAAATCGCAATTTTTAGTAATTATGTCAAACATATAGTAGCCTTTTTTGCTCTTTACCTTTAGTTTAATAAATAGACTTTACAAATAAGTCAAATTTGTTTTGCTTCAGTCTCTTTCTTTGCCTGAACTTCATTATCCTTAATTTATGGACATGAATGTATATCAATATCAAAATAAATATTACACGAATAATAAAAGTAATAGCAATTAATTAATTTTTTTACAGAGCTATCTGAGAAATGAAAGTATTAAAAATTTCTATTCATATGGATGTTAGAAAGATACTTACCAACTTCAATAAACTAAGTGAATCCACAAACTTTAACTTTCAAATAATATATTTAAATCTTCCAAACATTTCTGAAATGTATGAATGCATTCAACCATTCCCTTTTAAAATTATTCCAAAACCTCGACAAGTTTTATTCTGAAAATATTTAGGGTATGCGTTGGTGATGTTTAAAAGAAGCAAAAAAACTCATTTCGAGATTATTCATTTTGTTCCATTTGGAGTAAATCTTCTAAAAATTAATTAATCTGACAACTCATTAAAGGAAAAGGTTCCTGACAACAATTTTCAGATACTTTTTTTTTCTCCTGTCGCCATTTTGGAATCCCATGCAATGGGGAATTTTCAATCTCTTCTTTTTTTAATTTATTTTGAACGGAAGATTTCATCGAGCTGGCGCAGGAAAATGTTTCCATTTTGTTCATTCCGGCGTTATCGTTCGGTCAAGTCATTAAATTTTAGGGTTTAATTTTTCTAATAAAAAAATGTACGAGAATTAACGTGAAAGTGATAAATTCTTGTTGTATTCTTCTTTTTTATAATCGAGTTCAAATCTTGTCAGAAACTCTAAATCGATATATCAACAGTTTAGTTAAAGAATCTTTTTGATTTTCTGGGACATTATTTCTGCCTTCCTACATTTTATCGTCGCAAATTTCACTAATTAAGAGTGAAACATTTAGTTTGCCATTTTATTGAAGTTTCTCTCCTTAATGAGCGAAAGCAAATCAGTAGAAAAAGCGACAACGAAATATTCTGCTTGTTAAATTTTGTGTACTGTGTCATTATAAGAACCTAATTTGTTATTTTAAAAGCAAAATAATGAAACGGAAAGTTCTTATTGAAATTGAACAATGGTTGTCGTGTGTTATTGGTTGTTCATTTTCCCATTGCTGTTAATTATCCCTAACTTTGAACTATATTGGAATGAATTATTTGTATTATTAATGAACTATTTGTATTATTTCTTACTCCTATAATTCTTTCGAAATACATGTCTAAATATTTTAAAACCAAAATCAAAAGAAATTGTAAAGATTTTTTTTCAAATATTATTAAATTAGAATAAAAATTAGAAATATTTCAGATTGAATTGAAAGTTTCAGTTTTAAATCGTAAGGAACGCTTTAAGCAGTAGCTCTTGGTATCATATGAATATTGGGCGTAGGGCTGACAACCATACTTCGTAAAAAATAGCATCTCCTGTCTCGAAATCTACAAACTGGCAGATGGTGTTGGCCCACTATATGACTGTTGGCCAATAAAGATTTTGTTTTGTTTGTCGCTCTACGGTCACTTTTTGCACACTTTGGGCTAATTAAATCAGGACCTACAGTTTAACGTAGGCTTCAAAGAAGAAGAAGAATTCAGTTGAATTGCAGAAAGCTATTTTGAAATTACAATTTTCCTTTGTTTCATCATAATGAGCAATAAACTAAGTTTGCCAGAATATTTATTCACAAAAAACTTATTTCAATATATTCCTTTTACGCTTTAAAAGGATGTGTTTGAAAACCATAAAATATTATAATATTAATTCCAGGATTCTGTACGAATTTATTAAATAACAAAAAATATTTTTTTTTAAAATACTCATGATTTCCTCTTTAATGTACCAAATTACAGATTATTTTCTTTGGATTTTGCAACACATTACGATTAGTATATGGTTCAGTAAATTTTCTGTGTTTAAAAAAATGAAAAGATTTTTGTTTATTTTAAGATAATTTTAACTTATAACTTATTCAGATCTTTTCAGAATTCTCCATTCCCCTCAAACAATGGATTTCGATTATTCTTGATAACTGAAAACGATTTTTAACACTCTCTGGGAATATTTCCCCACTCGAGAGAAAGCCAAAAACTGCTGAACTCAAAACTGATTACAAAACTTTCAAATTTCCCTCCAATACCGGAACATGAACTTGGAGCTGGTTCGAATTGCGATTCTAAATAACTGCTCTCGAGTGAACAGATTTCTGCTTGAACAGTGATGAAATGTAGGGCGCCTGAGGGCGTGATTTAATTGCACTGAAGAGTTTGGAACTTCTTTCTCTTCTTTCGTTATCCTTTTGGCGCGAATTGGGGGAAAGAAGATGGAAAAATTATTTCCGATGGCGGCCCTCTTCACAGCTACTGTCCCGGTTAGCTCTCCAATCCAGAAAGTGAAATTATTGGATATTGCGAACTAACTGCCTAGATTTAAATTTTCGTTTTATTCGCAGAAGTGGGGCGGGGAGAATTACTTCTATTTACAATTATTGGATTATGGAATCGAACAGGAAGACTAAAAATAAGGAGTTGTATTTAATCTAGGAAACTTTTGTTTTTTAATGCAAAGAAATTTTTGGAAATTAGTTTCTGTTTGAGACAAAAAGAGCAATGGGGCATTATTTGGAAACAGTTTTGACTGAGAATGCTTGAGAAACTTTTAATTCTAAATCGTAAAATTATTTTAGAAGTTTCACATTTTCCTTTGATCATCAGAATTCTAATGATTGTAAACGAAGAAAAATCTGTATTTCTTGCATTAAAATAAAACTAATTTTTTAAATAAATTTGCTAAGAAAAATGTTAATTATCTTCTATTGATAGTATTATAAAACTAATTACAATCTAATTATTAAATGAATGTCTGACATACTCCTAAACAAAGAATAATGCAATAATAAATGAAAAAAAAACCTACAAAAAAATTGATTTTCAAATAATATTTTGTGATAAAAAGTTTCAAACTATACAATTTTGCAATAAGGTAATTTTTAAAAAAATTTTTAATTTATTTTTTATAAAATACTAAAAATAATGTTTTAATTTTTTTAATAAAAAAAATTTTTAATTTTAATAAAAATAATTTCTTAAATACTTTTTTAAAATTTTTAATTTTTTTATTAGAATTTTAATTAATTAATTTTACCAATTGCAAGATAATTTCATTTAATCTGTGTACAACATAAAAGTTAATATCACATTCTGACTTGACTATTTGGGACACTAGAAGCCCTTTATTTAATACATTGTATTTTCTTTTAAAAATTCGTTTAATAAATTAAAGAAATATAATTAAAATACTTTTATTCGTTTAGGTACACTTTGATTTTTCTATTTAAAAACATTCATACTTCCCATTTCAAATTTCCATCATGAGATAATTAAATTTTTGTTTGTTGAAAAGGAAAGTATATTATGTACTACTTTTTATTCTAATTAAATTCATTATTTCTTAAATAAAAAAACAAACTTTTTCCTAGGCCTCAGATAAAAATCTCTATTCACCAGAAGAAAAATACGTTAAAACAAATTGTTTTAATGAAAAACACATTTACAATGAAGGAATGAAATATTTTAATTTAAATAAACAAAAATAAACCTCATAAAAGAAAGTTTTTCTGAAATTTTTCTCTGCTGCCAAAAAAGTAAAATGAGAGATAAAAATATTGATTAACATTTGTTCAAAAAATGTGCAGTAAATTTTATTGTTTTAAGCTTAAATATGAATTTATTTTACTTCAATTTTCAGTAGTTATTGATACTTTTAGATATTTTTTAATTAATATGAGAATAAAAATATTTTGAACTTCATTTATTACTAACAAGGATTTTTAAACAAATATTAACAAAAAAACTCTTTGTTCGTTTATAGAAAAACAGGAAATTTAAAATTTAATTATTTTAAATACTTATATATATATGCAAATATTTGAAAATGTTAAACTTTCTATTTTGACAGTGATTTTAATGCAATAAGAAATAATTTTATACTTTCATATTTTAGTTTGATTAACAACATCCGAAATAACATCCAAAATAGTTTTAAAAATTGGTTCGCAGTAAGACATCGATTTTAAAAATAAGTTTTTACAAATTCGTTATGTTTATGATTGCATTCTTTATGGAAAGTGTCTCGTACCAATAGTAAGATTGCCTAGCGAGATTTCTCTAGATTTTGTTCTGTGCAACACGCAAATAACGAGGAGGTATCTTAGAAGTCCTCTCAGAAGACAACGACTTCATCTCATCCTCCATCAATGTGCTGATTAGTAATAGTGCTTATTAACATTTATGCAATCTGCAAACCTGTCTGAGGATTATTTTACGTACGTTTCATATTCAAATATTTGCTTAGCATTAGGTAATCATTAACTGCAACATGTCTTTACTCTTCAAAACAACTGGATTCACAGAAATGCATTGTCAATTGTCACAAAAACTGTCTCAGAAAGACTCGAGAAGGAGTTTCGTGTCATAATGAAAATTAGGAGCAGCTCTCGCCGTCTTTTCCAATCTGCATCTTCAGATAGCTATCTGGCCCCCATTGTCAAGTCGTGTCAACACAAATTTCGATTGTCGTTTCACTATTACGTGCACTGACGCTCCCAATTCTGCTGAGTGAGATTGCCAACCACCTTTTGAAGGGAGGAATGCGAAGATGGTGCTATTTTCAGGTCGGTAACAGTGTGTCGGATGGAGATTTTCCCGTATCAGTATTTTTTTTTTTTAAGCTTTTCAAAAGTGTTGCTTTTGTGAATAAAAATTCAGATACCTATGCAGAATGTTAAGAAAAAATGCGTGACAAGAACTTGGTTATGTTGACACACAAACTGAATTTAAATTTACTACCTTATTCGGAGATTATAATCAAATGTGGTTTAATATTATTAAGTCATATCAATTCATATGAGGACTAGAATAAAAATAATCTTTTAGAATTGTTAAATATAGACTTCAAATGAACTGCAAAAGGAAAACTTGCATCAAATCGAATATACCAAATAGATTGTTACTAAATTTTCTGTGTCAAAACCGATATTCTATCGATTATATAAGTTATTCTAAACCATGCTCAAAGATGAACTGTTCGAATAACGACCAAAACTTCCATAATTTCTTCAAGTTTTAAGTAAAAACTTCTTAAAATTCACCAGAATTTCTTCAAGCTTTAAATCAAAAATTCAATAACGATACCGAGATGAAGAACACCGGGGATTTCCTGAAATGCTTCCCATCTTGCCATGATATCCAAGACAAGCTTACAATTTTCCTCTAGACAAATAAAGTGGAGTATTCACCATCACTCATCAAATGATGATGAAATAGCTGATGCACTGCTCGATGGGTTTCATCTCGGTGAATATAATTCAACTGACGGACATATCGAAAAGTTTGATTCCCGTATGGTAAATACACCTTTCGAAGATCCAAAAAAACATGGAAAGAAACTCTAATACTTATACAGCATAAAAAAATTTGACAGTGAAAAAGTAGCGCTCTCAAAAACATTTGACAGTGTTACTCAGTGCTTGTCATGTAATTTCCTGCATCATGGAAGTACACAAAAACGATAGGAGTGGAGCACAAAAACTATAACTAAAATGTAAAGACCTACACTTTATAAAACATTTCCTCATCGAAGGAAGAACTGTAACATCCACCTTCATAAATTTCTAGATTCAAGGACTTTATAGTTGCCTAGAGAAAATGCCCGAAATTCCGTAAATCGATTATATAAGCAAGACCAGTCATTCACCTTTCATCTCAAGAAATATAGAACAAACTGCTCATATGCCGATGCCATTCAGGATAAATCACCCGTAGCTACTCATTCCGCACACGAGATAACTTCTTCAGCAGAAATACCAAAGGGCTTTTATTCTAGCTTATTTCTCAAAGCGACTATTGTGCTGAGAAAATTTATTTCCATTTTCAATTCCCCTGGAGGTATTGACCACACACGTTATTGCAATGCAGCAGTCCATTCGAGAAGCTGCACGTCTTCATGACTGAAGTAGATCAAAGCAGCTCAAATTAGTTCTGTAAATTCAGAAGCAATGAAACCCAATTTGTTTTTATTTCTCATCTTTATACCTCCTCTCGAATTATGGCTCAATTCTTGTCTTCATGTTAAACTTGACTGCTAACATTTTCGCTTCTGCAACTATAATTTACTTCCATTTCTGAAATTCAATGCGGAGTTTTAGTGGCATGTTTGTCGCACGTATACTCCTAAAAGAAGCCCCTACGCACATAAGTATTTCCTCCTTTCTATCCCTCATGCATCGGAGATGCTGAAATGCTGCAAATCTACTATAAAATTGATGAATAATCTCAAGAAGAAAAAGACATTAACAAATCAGAGATTAAAAAATTTTAAGAATATACTTACTCTTAAGTAATAAATCAAATTAAAAATTAGAAATAAAAGTATCTTTCTCTCTTTATGTATACAATGAAAGACATCTATCTGTTGTATTTCCTAAAAATCTATAAAATGTTTTTTTTCCATTAATGTATAATTTTTTTATCTGATGCTTAGCCAAAAAGTAGTAAAAATTTTTATTTAAATAAAAAACTTTTTTTTTTATTATTTACACCATCAGATGGTGATAATCACATTTATTTTTGAGAAAGAATTATAACGTCTTAAATCTGTAAGCTTTTTAAGACTGGATTCCCACCAGATACAAATATCGTTTATAGCAAAAATGTCAGCCAGTCGGAAACCTGATCTCCTACCCACTCTCTATCAGCTGATTAGCTGATCTGAGCAATCTGAGTAGCTGGTATAAATTCGGCTTTATTCACAACATGATTCCTCTTATTATGTACAGACAAATCTCGGACTAATACCTCCTGCCGGTAGTCATTTGATACTTCTCTCCTAGTAGCTTTGTATCTCTCATATCTATTGTATTTATTTCAATTGTTAGATGTTTTGGCCTTGCCGATTGATATTGTTTTTTAATATGCAATTTTCATATTCTCTACTGAATTCTATATGAAAATTTTGCAAGCAATTCCTCATTAAAATTATGTTTACCAACTTATCTATTTATATAAAAAGAATAAATATTTTTTAAAAAATCTTTTTTTTATCATGTTTATGGCGGAAACTAAAAATGTTCTATTTTCTGTTACCAATCAAAGCCGAGTCATAACTACTACTATTAGAAAATTAAATAATAATATCATTAACTAAACAATAATTATACTAAATATAAAAAATTAATTAATTAATTTTTAATGTATCTTTAAAAAAATATCTTTATCGAAAAATCAATTTGTTAATCAATCTTTTAGTGCATTACTTGAGAATAACTAAGAACTTTTTATATTTCCTAGTTTACGACTTAAAATATTTTTTCAGTGAAAATTTATAATTATTATCATACAGAAAGATCCTACGTTATTATATTTATTCTTACTCTTTATGTTGAATTCTGAAAATGGTATTTTTGGAACAAAACTCCTGCAAGTTACGCAACAACTAATATGCATTAATATTTTTTAAAAACCCATTAATGCCCAGTTATTAAAATCAATTTTTAAAATTTAATATTAGAAATAAACTTGATAAAATATTGCTTTGTTTCTGTTATTCAAGCACGTTAGTAAGTTTTTAAAGATAGAAGTAAAACAATTTTTACAGCTTACAAACGTATTGTACGAAATTTTGTAAAAATATCTGATGAGTGATGCTATGATGAATAATTTTATTGTGTCTCTGTTTTATCAAAGAAGGTATAATCCAGTACAAACCACTATTATGTATCGATTGTGAAATTAATATTAATACAAATTAAAAATAATGTTAAATTGTTAATAAAAATTTAAAAAAATAATATTAAGTTATTATAAAACATTTTATTTTATTTAAAAGGATCGTACTTGAAAATATTCAAATAATCTTTCCCGTGCTTTTTCTTTTTTTAATCGAGTTTAGAAAAATTGTTCACAAAAGATAATTTAACTAAAAATTTTGAAGTAACATAAAAAACATCTCCTTTTTCTAAATATATTTTATATATTTAATTGTTTTCTTGTAAATTATAACTGCAACTTTAATTGTATATTTCAATCTTTTTTTCAGTTAATTTGTAACTAAAATATTGCAAATTAGTTTGAGCACATTACCAATGGACTTAGAAATGAATTCATCCGTTAGTTAAAAACATTAATTAGAAAACATAGAAATTAGTTTAAAACTGTAAATTACATTCATGACTGATGTTTAAAAAGTTTTTGGTTAAGTTAACATCTCTATTTCAAGAAAAATTAAAATTTGACAGGTGAAAACATAGTAATATATTTGGAGTAGCTATTTAAAAATATCTAAAATTTCTTTTTTTTGTTAACAAACCACAAGCTAATTTGAAAAACTTTTTTTTAACATGTGAAAGGCTTTTTAAATAGAAACTATTAATTTATTCTGACTGATAATTCAATATTCCCTAAATTGCTGTTGTATACTAGTATAGCTGAGATTTCTTACATCATTTTTTAATTAAGTATGTCATAAATGGCCCACACATCAACTTAAATGTTTGGCAAGAGAGGACAACTTCTTCGCTTATGCGTACAGAATAGAAAACTGCCACTATCCATTGCCATTGCCGGTGCGATATGCGTATACACGTTGTCATTGAGTCTCTTCGTTTCTGAAATTAAAGCTGGCTCCACCATTGGATTCGAATTTGAACTTTCCTGCATGCTAACTAGACATTTCACCATTAGACCGCAAACAGAACAATTTTGTAACTTAAGGATACTTTCGTTTCTAGTATTTAGAATTTAACAGTTGATCTTTATGTTTCATGTTTTTTAAAATAATTATTATTTTAATTAGTTAAAAAGTACCCAAAGAAAAAATAAGAAATTCATCAATATTAGACTTTATTGATTATCATTCAATTATTTATAAAATTACATATCGCCCGCCTTTTTGTAAAGAACTGTTAAAATTTTTGTTTACCAAAAATAAAGTATATTTTATTCACGAGTTATATTAAAACTCCATTTCCAATTTGGTAACTGACCAAGGGTTTATTATAAATCAGTTAAAAATTATAACATATAATAGAGAATTACTGTAAGAAAATTAATAAATGAATAAAAGTGGAACAAAGTAGAATTTGATTTAATTTAATATTTTTCAACTGCCCCATTTCAACACCTTCCATGCTTAATGTCTAATCTGTATTAAACCTACTTCCCAGCATGCATTATTAATTAATATTGCTGCCCACTGTGTTGTCTGTGCAGTTGGACCATCTTAAATCCCAGAAACATGATCATCAATAAGCAGTAGTGCCACCATAATAGACCCTTCACCCGGGCAAGAGGAGTTTCATTCCTTGACTGCCCGAAGTCGGTATTTAATCATCGGAACACTTGCCAAGATTAAATGCGTTTATCTCTTGGCAAGGGTGTTATGCATTTACTTTAACTGCGGCGCACCGACGATTCATCACGGAAGCACAGCTTCAGCAACTCGGGGAGGACACAGCATAATTCGGTGCAGTTTCTAAATCATGGTAATTAGACGGCAGTTGAGCTCCGCAGTCATGCTGAGGAGATGGGTACAATAGGGGGTACCTTGAACAGTAGACCATCAGTAATTATCAGGTGCGGGGATCATAAAACAGTTGGTGAGTTATTGTGCAAGCCTGGATGGAGTATGGTCAGGATGGTGGTTAAACGCCTTTAATGCAGCCGGAGGGCTCAGTTTGCCTATTTGCTCTGCATCAGATTATTGGATTTGAATAACGACCGATATCGAACAGTATTTCAGTCGGAAGTATGTTTGGTTTGTTTTAATTTTTTGCTTATAGTAAGATTTGAAGGGGCATTTTACAGAGGAATTTATTTGTTTAATTTATATTAAACTTATTTTATATACTGTAGTCTCTATGTAACCTAAAAAGAATTTAAAACTATTTTAAGTTTTAGTATTTTGTTTATGATTGTGCCTTATTAACAGTTTCATTGTTCTCATACATTCTATCTTAAGTCAATACTAATTAACTGTACTATTACATAGAATCAGCATTTAAGATATAATAATAAGCGTTTGGAATAGATTCGAATCAAATCAATTCGAGACAATTTTTCTTATACTACAGATTTCAATTGTTGATTTGAAAAAAAAGGAATATTTTTTGGTTAGTTTTTCGAATTATAGTCAGCTATGTTTGATTGGGTTCAGATTTAATGATACATTATAATAAGTTACATATAATACATAACGTATTATATATACATATAATAATACATTATAATAGTAAGAATGCATTATAATAAGTTATTTATGATTGTAAAGCAACTACAATCGAATATTTAAGGTAGAATGCATAGAATTAGAAATTTAACAGCTTAAACTTAAGAAACTTAAACTTATAGATAGAATAGAACATAAAAGCTTTCTGTTGAATCAGAATTTTTTCTGATGATTTTACAATTTAGTTTCACGTATAAATAAATACACATATGCTAATCCATGATGTCATCAATAACAGAGAGTTTTTGCATACCGTACTTTAACAATACGGTATTTTTTTCTCCCTAGCGCGCATGCTCATAGGAAATTGCGCATGCGTATCTGTAATAATGTTTCTTCTCAGCATGCGGGCTAGAGAGAAAAAAATACTGTATTGTTAAATTACGGTATGCAAAAACTCTCTAATATCGTTTCAGGTCCAATAACATGCATGTCCACTTCTTATTTTAGCTAGTTGAATTTCGATGTTTTCAATTCTTTACAATAAAAAAGAATTACTTTCTTACTCCTCGCTGATGTTATTAGAATGTTTGGATAATTCTTTTCAACTGCTTTTGGACTTACACTTATTAATCAAATTCTTACGATAATAATCTTGCATTTGCAATTATTTATCAAATGATACTACATTTCACTACATGAAGCAGTTTTGTTGATCTCCTGAATTTTGACTATTCTTTGATAACTAGGTTTTCAATGGAATAAAGGAACATAAGTTTTTCTTAATCACTTAAACAGATTAATACCTAAATTTGATCACATTTTTAAGACTAATCACATTTGAAAACGTTCGTGAAATTGATTCAAGTTTAAAATATTAAAAAATTCAAATATATATAAATTTAAAATATATAACTAATAAATAATACAGTATTATTTGGAATAAATTGAAATTTCTTTCATGTTACCATCATTTGAAATTTGAAATTATTTCCACTACTTTTACAACAAGAATCACAGGCACATACGAAAACTTTTGTAAAACATTGTAAAAATATATTTGTTTAAAATATATCAGTATCAAAATAAATATTGCTCGAATAATAAAAGTAATTGCAATTAATTAATTTTTTACAGAGCTTTCTGGGAAATGAAAGTTAAAGTTTTCTATTCATATGGATGTTACAAAAATACTACCAATTTCAATAAACAAAATGAATTCGCAAACTTCAACTTTCAAATAATGTATTTAAATCTTCCAAGCATTTCTGAAATGTATGAATGCATTCAACCATTCCATATTAAAATTATTCAAAACTTTGACAAGTTTTATTCTGAAAATATTTAGAGCATGCGTTTGCGATGTTTAAAAGTAGTAAAAAAAAAACACACTTTTTGAGATTATTCATTTTGTTCCACTCCCGGTAAATCTTCTAAAAATTAATTAATCCGACAACTCATTAAAGGAAAAGGTTCCTGACAACAATTTTCACATACTTTTTTTTTCCTGCTGCCATTTTGGAATCCCTTGCAATGAAGAATTTCCCATGTCTTCTTTTTTTTAATTTATTTTGGAAGGAAGATTTCATCTAGCTGGCACAGGAAAATGTTTTCATTTTGTTCATTCCGGCGTTATCGTTCGTTCAAGCCATTAAATTTTAGGGTTCAATTTTTCTAATAAAAAATTTACGAGAATTAACGAGTGACTGAGGAATTCTTGTTGTATGTTTCTTTTTTTCTAATCAAAAGCATCGAATTCAAATCTTGTCAGTAACTCTAAATCGATATATCAACAGTTTAGTTAAAGAATCTTTTTGATTGCTGGAACATTATTTCTTACACTTTATCATCGCAAATTTCACTAATTAAGAGTGCAACATTTAGTTTTCCATTTTATTGAAGTTTCTCTCCTTAATGAGCTAAAGCAAATCTGTAGAAAAAGCGACAACACAATATTTTGCTTGTTAAATTTTGCGTACTGTGTCATTATAAGAGACTTATTTATAGGTTGAAAAGCAAAATAATGAAATGGAAAGCTCTTGTTGAAATTGAACAGTGGTTATCGTTCTTTATTGTTTGTTCACTTCTCCACTGCAGTTAATTATCCCAAACAATGATCTATTAATGAAGTGTAATATTTATTACTCCTATAATATTTTCGAAATGTATTACTAAACGTTTTGAGACTAAAATCAAAAGAAATCTTAAAGATTTTCTTAAAATTATTATTTAAAAATAAAATTTCATATTCACTTTAGAATAAAAATGCAAAATATTTCAGATTAAATTGAAAGTTTCAATTTTTCGAAATACTAAAATTTTATTACAAAAGATGCGCTTTCTTTAATTGAGCTAGATATATATACATGCATAATATGTAGAGATAAGGATATATATATATACATGTATAATATTTAGAGAGTAATAATATGTCGTTCAAAATGCATGCAGAAAGGGAAAAAGGGTATTTAATTTTGTATGATGCGTATTCCTCGATAGGTATGCAACTGATTAGCACCTCAGCACAAATACACATTATGACGCATGTAACGCCTCCTACATATACCTTGGCCCGTATAACCCGAATCAAAGTTGTGTTATGTGCCAAAGGCGATCCTACGCTATATTAGTGAAGGATTCCTTATAACTCTTGGGTGTTTGTCCATTATTTTGATTACCCCCTGTATTTATATATATATATATATATATATATATATATATCAGACTTCTGAAGGCCGTATATACTAATAACACTTGTTCGCATAACGCACCAATAAAGCAACAACTTGAAAGTTATTTTTTATATAATCATTTCTCTATTGTGTATAATAATATAATGGACATTATAACATATATGGCAAAAAGTAAATAAGTATTTTAATTCTTTATAATACGTTCTTTAAATAAACGTTTTAGTATTTTAATTTAGTAAAAATACTCAAAACTGATTAGTTGAAAGGTTTTTACTAAAAACAATTTTTAATATATTCGAGCCTGATAAGTTTAGTTCACAGATATACGAGGATCGAAATAGTCTAACGTTTTGTTTTTTTGTGCATTATATATCAAAAATCACAATTACTTTGTCTAGCACAAATTTAAACTAGAAATATTATTTTTAATCCCATTAAAAAGTAATGGATTCTAGAATCAAACATTTCAAAATGGATGATTTTTTTATAGCTAACACAGTTGATTCCTATTAGAATAACAGATAAATTATGCAGCTCGAGACTGTGCTCTAGACTAGTGAATTATTGAAAATAGTCATTTCTCCTAATTTGCGATAAATTAGAAAACATTGAATAAAATTTTTCTGAAAGGTTAATTTTTTAATAAATTACTTATGGGTTATGTTTTTTTTTCATCGAATTTGTAGGGACCAACTACCTATTATTGCTATTAAAGTAAAATTGGCGTTTAAAGAGGTGGGCAATGCTCGGACTATTATTGATTATATCATTTTATTATAAAAATAAATAAATAAATAAAAATTTTGTAAAAAAAAATAAATTACAGAACATGTAGATTACTGTTTCTATAGATATAAATGTCAAATCTAAAATGTTTTCATAGTTTTTTTAACACCAAAAATATATAAATAATAACAAAAATAGTTATGCGCACTGATATAGATGCAGAATAACTTGAAAAATCTTTCTATAAAAGCTATATGATAAAAAAAATTATTATTATTTAATGCTACTATAAATTACAAATATTTCTATTATAATGGATCAATTACAAATATTTTTTCAAAATATTAAATTGCTGATATTTATGGTATATCTATGATATTTTCTTTACCATATTGCTTTGGCAACACATGCCTTAATGAAAATGTAATAAGAAACGTTCTATCAGTTACTCAAAAAGCAGTATTTAATAAATCTAACTTTAATAAAAATAGTGGGGAATAACTATTCTGCTTTATAGTCCATGTGTTTAAAATCACCATGCTTATTCACAGTTCACCTTTCACATTACTTCAAAAAAAAAGAACTAATAAATAAAACTAATTTTGATATGTTTATCCATGTGAAAGCATTTAAGCACTCTATGGAAAATAGTTAGACTACGAATAGAAAACTATTAATTATATCTTTTTTAAGAAAAATATTATACTAATGGCGTGTTATTTGAAATATGCAATAGAAAATGTCATCTTTGATATTGGCTTAAATTGCATTTAAAGATAATATCTTTTATGACAAATTTGCTTCACGATTCTAAAGTGTGATGTGATCTTATTCAAATCAAGATATTCAATAGAAAAGCATTTGCCAAGGATTTTGTTTCAATATAAATTCTCTAAAAAGAAAAGTTATTTTGCACAAGTGAGAAGTTTGAAAAATTATAAGATTTTTTTTTTTTAATGTTTTAATTCCAAACTTTGTATAATAAATGCGTAATTAATTAATTTAATAAAAGTAGAATTCAATTGAATTGCAGAAATCAACTATTCCCAAAATTGTAACTTCTCTTTGTTTCCTCAAACCGAGCGAGAAACTAAAATTTTCAGATTATCTATTCATAATTTATTTCAATATATTCATTTCTTGTTTATATATGTTTGAAAACCATCCAAAATTATAATATTAATTCCAGAATTCGATAAGAATATATTAAATAATATAAAGACACTTTTTAAAAAAACATTAGATATTTTTCTGTTAAATATACCAAATTACAAATTATATTCTAGGAATTTTATAAAGCATTACGATTAATTTATTGTTCTGTCAATTTTCTATGTCTAAAATAAAGAGAATATTTTATAATATTCTCATTAACAATCTTATATATTTAATATAATGTGAATTATAAATAATTTATGGCATTCGGTTTCCTTTTAAAAGTTGCAATAATTTTTAATTATACATATAAATATTTTTATTTCAAAATTTCAATTTTAATTAAAATTAATTTAAATTTATTAAATATTAGTTTTTAATTTAAATAACTTATTTAAATTTGCAAGCTAACTATATTCCAAAATAATTTTAACTTATAATTTATATAATTTATTCAGAACTTTTCAATATTCTTCATCCCCCTCAAATACCAGACTTCAATAATTCTTGATAAGAACTTAAACCCATTTTCAACACTTTCACTCGGAATATTTCACCATTCGAGAGAAAGACAAAACTACTGGACTCCAAAACTGATTACAAAACTTTAAAATTTCACTCCAATACCGGAACAAGAACTGAGAGCTGGTTCGAATTGCGATTCTAAATAACTGCTCTCGAGTGAACAGATTTCTGCTTGAATAATGATGAAGTGCAGGGCGCTTGAGGGCGTCATTTAATTGCACTGAAGAGTTTGGAACTTCTTCATTTTCTTTCGTTATCGTTTTGGCGCGAATTCGGGGAAAGAAGATGGAAAAATTATTTCCGATGGCGGCCCTTTTCACAGTTGCAGTCCCAGTTAGCTCTCCAGTCAAGAAAGTGAAATTATTGGATAGTGCGAACTAACTGCCTAGATTTAAATTTTCGTTTTATTCGCAGAAGGGGGGAACTATTTTCTATTTTCAATTATTGGATTATGGAATCGAACAGGCAGATTAAAAATAAGGAGTTGTATGGAATCTAGGGAAACTTTTGTTTTTAATGCAAAGAAATTTGAAAAAATTTTCGGACATTATTTTCTGTTTGAAACAAAAAGAGAAACGGGATGTTATTTGGTAACAGTTTTGACGGAGAATGCTTGAGTAACTTTTAATTCTAAATCGTAAAATTATTTTATATATTTTGCAATTTCTTTGATCATCAGAATTCTGATGATTGTAAACGTAGAAAAAAAAAGAGCTTGCATGAATATAAAACTAATTTCTTATAAATTAAAGAAAGTTTTTAATTTTTCTTTTATTTATAAAAAATTACTATTGTTAAAATTAGTATTGTAGAAAATATTTATTTAATTATTATTATGTATTTAATTAGTGCTAATTAAAAATCTATTTATTGAATGAATATATTACACACTTCGAAACAAAGAATAATGCAATAATAAATGAAAAATCTACTATTTTCAAGTAATATCTTTTTATAAAAGATTTCAAATTATGACATTTTGCAACAATTTAATTGTGAAAAAATGTCGGAATTAATTTTTTTTTTAATATTAAAAAAATATTTTTTTTTATAGATTTGTTTAATATTTTTAATACTTTATTAAAATTTTAATTAATTAATTTTTAGATTACCAATTGAAAGATAATTTGCGTTAATTAGTTAATACCACATTTTAACATGACTATTTGGGATACTAGAAGCACAAATAGTCAAGTTAAAAAATTCATTTAGTATATTGAAATAATATAATTAAAATACTTTTATTCATTTAGGTACAATTTGATTTTTCTACTTAAAAACATTCATATTTCGCACTTCAAATTTGCATCACAGGATAATTACATTTTTGCTTGTTGGAAATGAAAGTATAATAAATACTAATAATTTTAAATTAATTATTCTGAAAGAAAATGACCTCAGATAAAAATCTTCTCCATTCCCTGCAGAAAAACGTGTTTAAAAATATTTAGTGTAAATGAAAAAACTTTAAACTATGAAAGGCCTGAAATGTTTCAATATAAATGTATTTTTTAAACAAAAATAAGCTTCTTAAAGGAAAGTTTGTCTCTGTAGCCAAAAAAAGTGCAATGAAAGAAAAAAATATTGATTAACATTTCTTCAAAAAAAAGTACAGAAAATTTTATTGCTTTAATTTTAAATATTCTGAATATATTTTGCTTCAATTTTTAGTAATTATTAATACTTATAGATATTTTTAATTAAAAGGAGAGTAAAAATATTTTTAATTTAATTTATTGCTAACAATTTATTTTAAATGAATACTAACAATAACAAAAAGTTTTCATTTGTTTTATATAAAAAATCAAATTTAAAAGCATTTAATTAATTTTTTTTAAATACACATAATGTTTGAAAATGTTGCACTTTTCAATTTTGACCGCATTTTCAATGCAATAAAAATTAATTTTGTTTTCATATTTTAGTTTGATTAATGACCCTATTGTGGCATTCTGTATAAAATTAAAAATAGTTTTAAAAATTGGTTTGCAGTAAATATTTTATAGATATCGGTTTTAGAAATTTTAAAGGTAAATTTTCACAAGTATGTTGTGTTTACGATATTTATGTTAGTTATGATTGCGATTTCATGGCTTATGTAAAGCATCCCTAGTCAAACTGCATGACGAAAGTTCTCCAGGTTTTTTCCCCTACAACACTCAAATAACGGGTCGAGCGGCTAGCGTTTTGACGCTCGGTACCAGAGATTTCTGGTTCGAGCCTAGGTAGTCCCATGGATATTTGTAGCGGTTCAGAATAAACTTTAAAACCATAGGTCCCTGTCAAATCTGATCGTAGAGCTCTGCAGGGTATTGTCACTCCGCGTCCGTAGCTTATCTTCAAGCTACACGCACCTCCTGGGTAGTGCTAAATGAGAAACATCGGTACAGCGCTTGCCTTAAGGCATCCAAGACAACTGTCTAAGTGTTTGCCAGCAGCATTAGAAGAAAAAAACACTCAAATAACGGACAAAAATCCTCTCAGAAGACAATATCTTTCTCTCCTCCTCCGTCAGGGAGCCGATTAGTAACAGTGTTTATTAACATTTATGTACTCTGCAAATATAAGTCCCTAACTGTCGAATGATTATTTTATGTATTTTTTGTCTTATTTAATTATTTGCTTAACATGTAATCATTAACTGATCATAGCTATTTACTCTTCTAAACAACCGGACTCACAGGAATGCGTTGTCAATTGCCATAGAAACATCCTTAGGAAGCCTCGAGAAGGGGTCTCGTGTCATAAGGATAATTAGGAGCGGCTTCCGCTGTCTTTTCCAATCTGCATCTTTAGATCGCTGTCTTACCTCCATTGTCAAATAGTGTCGACACCCATGTCGGTTTTCGTTTCACCATCACGTGCAATGACGCTCCCAATTCTGCTGAGGGAAGTTGCCATCCACCTTTCGAAAAGGGAAGCAAAGATGGTAGTAGTTCGTCGGATAAAGATTCTTCCGTATCTGTAGTTTCAAACTGTTTGAAAAGTATTGATTTCGTGAATAAAAATTCAGATGCCTATGCAGAATCTGTTTAATATACCAAATTACAGATTTTCTGAGGATTTTACAAAGCATTTATTGTTCTGTAAATTTTCTGAGTTTAAAATAATGAGAAAATTTGTGCATTGCATTATAAATAATCTTTATGATTGGGTTCTTTTTCAAAGTTGCAATAAGTTTTAATTATACATATAATCATAATCCAATTTTAATCAAAATTAATGTGATTTGTTTTATATTACTTTTAAATTTAAATAACTTATTTAAATTTGCAAGTTAACTATATTCCAATATAATTTTAACTTATAATTTATGAAATTTATTCCGATCTTTTCAGTACACTTCATTCCTCTCAAACAGTGAATTTCGATTATTCTTCAATAAGAACTTAAACTTCCCCTTTTTTCAACACTTTCTCTCTTTCTCTCTCTCTCTCTCTCTCTGAATATTTCACCCTTCGAGAGAAAGACAAAACTACTGGACTCCAAACTGATTACAAAACTTTAAAATTTCCCTCCAATACCGAAACAAGAACTGAGAGCTGGTTCGAATTGCGATTCTAAATAACTGCTCTCGAGTGAACAGATTTCTGCTTGAATAATGATGGAGTGCAGGGCGCCCGAGGGCGTGATTTAATTGCACTGAAGAGTTTTGGAACTTCTTTCTCTTCTTTCGTTATCGTTTTGGCGCGAATTCGGGAAAAGAAGATGGAAAAATTATTTCCGATGGCGGCCCTTTTCACAGTTGCAGTCCCAGTTAGTTCTCCAGTCAAGAAAGTGAAATTATTGGATATTGAGAACTAACTGCCTAGATTTAAATTTTCGTTTTATTCACGGAAGGGGAGGGGGAATCACTTCTATTTTCAATTATTGGATTATGGAATCGAACAGGCAGATTCAAAATAAGGAGTTGTATGGAATTTAGGAAACTTTTTTTTTAGTGCAAGGATATTTGAGAACATTTTTGGACATTAGTTTCTGTTTGAGACAAAAAGAGAAATGGGACATTATTTGGAAACAATTTTGGCTGAGAATGCTTGAGTAACTCTCTTTTCTAAACCGTTAAATTATTTTACAAGTTTCGCATTTTCCTTTGATTATCAAAATTCTAATGATTGTAAACAAATAAAAATATGTATTTCTTTCAACTACATAAAACTAATTTTTAAACTAATTTTTTAATAATTAAAAGAAAAATTTTAATTCATCTTTTATTGATAGAAGTATCAACATTAATAACCTAATTATTGAATGAATTTCTTACATACTTCAAAACACAAAATAATACAATATTAAATAAAAAGTCTACTAAAAATTTGTTTTGTGTTAAAAAGGTTTCAAATTATAATATTTTGCAATAAAGCAAATGTGACAATGTGTTGGAATTTTTTTATTTTTAATATTTTTTTAATATTAAAAAATACCTCTTTTTAGAATTGTTTTTTGATGTTTTTAATACTTTTCAGAAGCTTTAATATTTTAAATAATTAGTTTTTAGATAGCCATTTGCAAAGTAATTTGATTTAAAGTGTGCACAAAAAAAAAAAAAAAAAAAATAACCACATTCTAGAAAAAGAAAATAACCTCCACAAGGCACTAGAAGCGCTTTATTTTAATACATTGTATTTTCTTTGAAAAATTCATTTAGTAAATTAAATAAATATACTTAAAATACTTTTATTCATTTAGGTACACTTTGATTTTCTTATATTTTTTTATTAATTAAATTTAAGATAGATTAGATAATTATAATAAGGTAATTATAATCATTTTAGAACAAAATTATTTTTAATTGGTTATACATTTGTATTGAATTTTAATAACTCATTTAAATTTGCAAGCTTACTATATCCTACGATAATTTGTAACTTTTAATTTATATAATTTATTCAGATCTTTTCAGTATTCTTCGTTCCCCTCAAACAGTGAATTTCGATTATTCTTGAATAAGAATTTAAACGAAGAAAAATAACAAAAATATTTTGCGCGAACATAAAACTCATTTTTTAAACAAAATTTTTATAAATTAAAGAAAATTTTACTTCTTCTTTTATTGATAATATTATAGAATATATTTATTTAATTAGTGTTATGAATTTAATTAGTTCTAATAAAAATTCTAATTATTGTATGAATGTCTTGCATACTTCAAAATAAAGAATAATGCAATAATAAATGAAATATTTACTAAAAATTGATTTTCGAGTAATGTTTTGTGAAAAAAGATTCAAATTATGATACTTTGCAATAATTTGTGAAAAAATGCGGAATTATTTTTTTTTAGAATATTAAAAGAATACGTTTTTTAGAATTTTTTTAAATATTTTATTAAAATTTTAATTAAAAAATTTTTAGATTACCACTTACAAGATAATTTGATTTAATCTGCCACAAAAGAAAAGTTAATTCCTCATTCTGAATTGACTATTTGGGACGCTTGAAGCACTTTATTTTAATACATTGTATTTTCTTTAAAAAAAATTCATTTAATAAATTAAAGAAAGATAATTAATGTACTTTTATTCATTTAAGTAAAGTTTGATTTTTCTATTTAAAAACATTATTATTCTCATTTCAAATTTCCGTCATATGATAATTAATTTTTTGTTTGTTGAAAAGGAAAATATATCAAATACTACTTTTTATTATAATTAAATTCATTATTTTTAAAATAAAAAAACGAAACATTGTCTTACACCTCAGATAAAAATCTCTATTCCCCAGTAAAAAAAATACGTTTAAAAATATTGTTTTAAGGAAAAGCACAATTAAAATGAAGGAATGAAATATTTTAATTTAAATGTATTTCTTAAACAAAAATAAACCTTATAAAAAAAAGTTTTGCTGGTGTTTTTCTCTATTGCCAAAAAAGTAAAATGAGAGAAAAAAATATTGATTAACATTTCTTCAAAAAACTGTGCAGTAAATTTTTGTTTTAACCTTAAATGTGAATTTATTTTGTTCCAATTTTTAGTAACTATTGATACTTTTAGATATGTTTTAATTAATATGAGAATAAAAATATTTTGAACTTCATTCACTTTTGAAGTTAAAAATATTTTTATTCTCATACTAATTAAAACATATCTAACACTATCAATAACTACTAAAAATGGAAACATAATAATACATATATAAATATATATATACACACAATTATTTGAAAATGTTGCACTTTTTAATTTGACAGCATTTTTAATGCAATAGGAATTAATTTTATATTTTCCTATTTTAGTTTGGAGTTATAATTATTTTATTTTATTTATTTAGTTTATTTTAGATATAACATCAGAAATAGTTTCAAAAATTGGTTTGCAATAAACATTTTACAGGAATAGATTTTAAAAATAAGTTTTTACAAGTTGATTATGTAGATTTTATGTTCGTTACATTGTTTAAATAAAGAGTCTAAGGTAGTCAGATTACTTAACGAGAGTTCTCTAGTTTTCTCCCATACAACACGCAAATAATGGGCTGGTATCCTAGAAATCCTCTCAGAAGACAATGTCCTCCTCTTATATGGCAGTGAGATGATTAGTAATAGTGTTTATTAACATTTATGTACCCTGTAAATATACCTCCAAAACTATTTCATTTTATATTTTTGTCTTATTCAATTATTTGCTTATCGAAATGTAATCATTAGAAGCATCATAACTATTTACTCTTCAGAACAACTGGTCTCCCAGAAATGCGCTGTCAATTGTCATAGAAACGGCCTTGGGAAGACTCGAGAAGGGGTTTCGTGTCATAAGGAAAATTAGGAGCAGCTTTCGCCATCTCTTCCAATCTGCATCTTCGGATCGCTGTCTGTCCCCCATTGTCGAGTCGCGTCAACACCCATTTCGGTTTTCGATTCACCATCACGTGCTATGACGCTCCCGATTCAGCTGAGTGAAGTTGCCCAACCATCTTTCGGAGGGAAGAACGCAAAGATGGTGCTATTTTGAGATCGGTAAGAGTTCGTCGGATGAAGATGCTTCCGTGCCTGTAGTTTTTTTAAAAGTGTTTGAAATGCTTTGCTTTTGTGAATAAAAATTCAGATACCTCTGCAGAATTTTAAGAAGAAGGGGTGACATGAATTTGGATATCTTGACACACAAATTGAATTTAAATTTACCACCTTATTCGGATATTATAGTAAAATGTGATTTATTATTATCATTCATATGTGAACTAGAATGAAAATTATCTTTCAAAATTATTAGAGATGGACTTCAATAAAACTGCAAAAGGAAAGTATGCATCAAATATATTATATAAAAATAGATATCTACTGGGCATGAATGGCAGAGTGTCTAGCGCCAGGGGCCCAAGTTTCGGGTTCGAATACAGGCGGTACATTGTTTGTAGTCGTTTGGAATCCACTTTAAACCGTAGGTCTCGGAATAATATGATCGTAGAGCGTTGTCTGGAGGTTTAGTCAGTCTTCAGCTCTCGTGGTTTCTCGCTAAAGTGAAGCTGCATATTACTCTTAGCCATGGACCTGGTGCAGGTTTTCCTGCGCCAGAGGAGTATTAACATCAACCGATTGCTCCTAAATGTTCTTTGTCAAACCCGACATTCTATGGATTATATAAGTTATTCTAAACAATTTTCAAATAATGACCAAAACAATTTAATACTTAATTTTGCAATGCGCAGCTTGTCCATGTATGCAATGTTTTGCAATGTACAGCGAAATTTATTACAAAGATATATAAGTGAAAATTATTACAAAATGTGAACGCATATTTGATCTTTTTTTGCCTCATTTAGTTTAAATTAAATTTAATTAATATCTCTATATGGGCATCATTAGTTGTACGAAGCACAACAAGATGGTACTCGATGTCTTGCCATGTTCTCTGTGGCATATCCTCATCGATGATGGCAATTGCATCAGCGATTCTCTGCTTTAGATTTTGACTATACCTTTGTTCGATACACGACATCTTTAATATGACTCCGGATATCTCTTACGCCAGATATCACTCATCTCAACTTCTCTTTAAACAGTGTATCGTACAAAGTAATAGTAATACAGTAGTCATGTCCCGATATACTTACTGTATCTCTCTATACAGTGTATCAGGACAAGACTAATCTAAAGCAGAGGAGGAATTGCCACCATGGATGAGCTGTAGTGAATTTAAAAAGAAACCGCGCATCATCTTGGTAATAACTAATACTTCTTTAATACTACTTTAATACTTCCTGTAACTAATGGTGTCCATAGAGAGATGTATTAAAAAAATAAAATTAAATTTAAATGTGGCAAAAACATATAAATACACTATGTGGAAGAAAGTGACGGGACATGACACTATAACGACATAAACCTATATTTATTAAAATTAATAGGACGTAGGGCCTCCTTTGGCTGCGATCACAGCTGCAACCCTTCTGGGCATGCTTTCCACTAAATTAGCCATAGTGGCAAGAGGAATTTCCTTCAAAATGTTTAACAGGAAGTTCCATAGTTCAGGCTTGCTTTTGGGGTGTGGGGTGCAGGCCCTCAACCGACGGTCCAATTCGTCCCAGAGATGTTCAATTGGGTTAAGGTCAGGGCTCTGCGCCGGCCACTCCATATGTTTAAAGTTGGTGTTCACATACCAAACAAGAGTCCTCCTTGCAACATGACATGTTGCGTTGTCGTCTTGATACCAGCAATAATCCATACCGTACGTTGCCCACAAGGTAGGAAGGAAATGATTGTCGAGAATATCACAGTATCTATCGGCATTCATCGCACCATCAACCTTCACCAGTGGGCGAGCCCCATACCAGGAGAAACAGGCCCATACCATCAATCCTCCTCCACCAACTTTACAGTTGGGACAACACACTCGGGTAAAAGGCGTTCTCGTGGTAAACGCTTTACACAAACACGTCCATCGGAACGGAAAAAGGTAAATCGTGACTCTTCACTCCAAAGGACGCGTTTCCAGTCATCCAGAGTCCAAGTACGGTGGTCTTTGGCCCATCGAAGGCGCGCTTTCTGGTTGGTTTTCGTAATCAAAGGCTTATGGGCCGCCGAACGTCCAGTGTAACCTAACTTATGGGCCTCGATACGAGATTCTTGGTCGAAACGGCCATACCTGTGGCTTGTCTAAACTCATTAGCGATGTTATCCATGGATGTTTGAGGGTTCCTTCGAATCTCCCTGCCGAGCACCCGCCGGTTCCTGCTGGTGAAAACTGTAGGTCGTCCACTTCGGGGTTTGTTCTGACAGTGTCCCTCAGTCTTATAGCGACACACAACACGTGATACAGTTGATTTTGAGCAGTTACGGCGACGAGATATCTCCCTAATTGACACCTTGGCAAGATGCAATCCAACCAACACACCTTTCTCGAACTCAGACAACTCTTCCCGCGACGCCATCTTGACAAAAAACAACTCTAGTCGACTCCACAGAGTATTTATAGGATATGGCTGACACGTGATACCTATTATTGCACATGTATCAGCTGTATTGTCGACTTTTCTACTTTTCGAGGGGTGTCCCGTCACTTTCTTCCAGATAGTGTATATATGCCTCATGTTGTAATAATTTTTATTTATCTGTCTTTTCATTTGCCTCTTTAATAAACCTTTGAAGTTTTATAGAGATTTTATGGACACCCTGCATATTAAATCTAATGAAATCTGTCATTTATTTCTTCCTGAAGTCCTTCCACCAATATTACAAATAAGTTACAACTAAATTGCAACCACTGTAAATAAGCAGAAATACTTTAAAATGTTACCCAACACACTAGTTCATGAGAAACAGAAAAAATCCATCTTGCATAAGATTTATTTCCAAATTTTTAGATCCCTTCCATTTACTCAACCAAGAAAAAAGAGCAGAAAAACAATGGACAATAAAAGAAAAGGAATAAGTAAAGAAGAATAAATAGATATATTCAAAACTGGAGTGGGTTTTTTTTCCCCGAAACATGCGACGTTTCAACTTGGTTCCACTTTTCCTTCCATCTCTCCGAGTATGTTTGATATCGAACTCCCATTTTCGGAAGAGCGGAGACATCTCAGCCGTGATTCACGACGGAGAGCGGCTGCAGCTCATCTTTGGAGACATCTCGGGAAATATCGACAAGGAAATCTGATTGTAGATCGAGCTGGAGTTCTCTCTCTCCAATAGTTCGGAAAAAATAAAAAAAAGAATGGTGCGGAATCGTACGTAATGGGGGAAGATCTCCCTTTTTTCTGAGAAAGAATTTTTCGATTATTTATCCATCAAATTATTTGTTCCAGTATAGATAAATTAAGTTTTAAGTTTTAATATTATTTTTTTTTAAAACAAAAAGTTTTTGATGGAATTTTTTTCATGCTTGAAATAGAATCAAAATGAAAATTTATATTTTAATATTTTTCTATCAATAAATATTAATATAAGGAGTTCTGATTACTTTTTTGCATCAAATATTATAGTTATTTGCAAGATTATTAGAGCAGAACATCTGCATACCTAGTAAAATACACTGCTCAAAACAATTAAGGGATTCTGTGGGTTCGATATGAAATAACCATATACGTATGCATGCAACAACACAAACTGAGGATCGGTATTTAACTGCTATATATTATTATTCTGCTATAGATTGTATACCATAGCTTTGTTCTATATACGATATCTTTAACATAACCCTGGATATCTCGTATGCCAAATATCACTTAACTCGTCTTCACTTAATATCGTGTATCGAACAAAGCTAAGGTACATAACTAATCTAAAGCAGAGAATGGCATGGCCACCATGGATGACGGTAAGCTACAGCAAACATGGCAATAAATTGTGTAGAATCTTGATGTGCCTCATGCAACTATGATGCCCATATAGCTTTGTACTAAATTAAATAAAATTAAAATTAAATGAAGTGAAAACATATAAATATATACACCTCATTACATAATAATTTTTATTTATCTGTCTTTTTATTTGCCTCCTTTTTGAACTTTTGAAGTTTTACAGAGATTTTATGGACATCCTGCATATTAAATCTAATGAAATCTGTCATATATTATTTCATTAATTCCTTCCACTAATATTACAATCAAATTTCAACTAAGTTCCAACCACTGTAAATAATCAGAAATGCTTTAAAATGTTACCCAACACACTTGTTCACAAGAAACAGAAAAATCCACCTTGCATAACATTTATTTCCAAATCTTTAGATCCCTTCCATTTACTCTAATAAGAAAAAAGCGGAGAAGAAAAAATGGACAATAAAAGAAAAGGAATAAGTAAAGAAGAATAAATATATATATTCAAAACTGGAGTGGGTTTTTTTTCTTCCGAAACACGCGACGTTTCAACTCGGTTCCACTTTTCCTTCCATCTCTCCGGAGGATGTTTGATATCGAACTCCCATTTTCGGAAGAGCGGAGACATCTCAGTCGTGATTCACGCGGGTAGCGACGCAGAGCGGCTGCAGCTCATCTTTGGAGCCATCTCGAGAAATATCGAGAGGAAAATCTGATTGTAGATCGAGCTGGAGTTTGCGCTTCTCTCTCTCCAATAGTTCGGAAGAAATAAAAAAAGAACGGTGCGGAATCGTACGTAATGGTGAAGATATCTTTTTTTCTGAGAAAGATTTTCGAATATTTATCTATCAAATTATTTTTCCAGAATAGATAAATTAAATTCAAGTTTTAATCTTACTTTTTTTTAAATAAAAAATTTTTGATGGGAATTTTTTTCATGCATGAAATAGAATCAAAATGAACATTTCCATTATATTTTTCTATCAATAAATATTAATATAATGAGTTCTGATTACTTGTTTTTACAGCATAAATTATAGTTGTGTGCAAAATTATTGATAGAGCAGACCATCTGTAAGCGTAGTAAAATACACTGATCAAAACATTTAGAGGATATGAGATAGATATGAAATAAGTATATAAGTATACATGCAACAACACAAAATGAGGATATTTATCTAACATTAACTGCCAGAAGGAACCTCAATATGAGTGCCCCATTCTTGCAACAGCACCTTCAGAGGGCTACTGATACCAAAATGTCAACTCAGACTGTTCGAAACCTGCACCAACATGTGGATTTGGGATTTGTATGCTCGCAGACCTATGATTTAGGTTTCATTGACACAGGATCACAGTGCTGCCCTCATGAGGGGAGCACAGGAGCTTCATGGACTAGACCCACTTTAGAATACAACTTGATAATAGGCTGGTTCTCATATGGAGAGAATCTGCTACATGAAATATTCCTATATTTGGGCATAAAAATGTCCGATTTGGCGGTAAAGGAGGCGAACTGATGGCCTGATGGATTTTTATCAATGCCACACCAACCTGCACATTATCAGGCATGGAGCACTAAAATCTCCGCGATTTAGAAAGGAGATACTTAGACCTACTGTGGTCTTTTGTGCTTCAATCATATAGGATGAATTCATTCTCATGGATGATAGGCCACATCGTACTCAGCTAGTGGACAATTTACATTTCGACGAAGGTATCCTTCAATAGGATTGGTTAGCATATTCCACAGACATGATTGAACATGTTTGAGACATTTTAGGAAGAAAGGTTACAATGTGCGCAGCTAGCACGAAAGAGGAATCAGGTTCAATCGGTTGGTGGCATCTATTTCAGTCACTGCTTTCAATAATGAAGACACTCGATAGCAATCAAGAGAAATTTTGAGGGTAATAATGAGACACATTACGCAAGTCTCTTTATTTCTTCTAAAAGTTTTCCGTGAAGGCAATGTTTTACCCTAATCGTCCGGGGAGTGGACTGCGTGCTGCATAAGTGAACATAATACTCACTTATGTTCAAAATAATAACAATAATAACACTCTTCGATTAACAGAAAACCAAGTCCTTGTCCATTCGCAAGTTATCATGAATGAAAAAATAGACTTAAAAATGGATTCATCCACTAGTTAAGAACAATTTTTTTCACTAATTAAAAACACAGAAATTAATTTAAAACTATAAACTAAATTCGTGACAGATGTTTAAAAAGTTTTTAACTGAACTGAACATCACGATTCTAAGAAAGATCAACATTTTGACAGTAAACATAGTAATATATTTGGAGTATTTATTTAAAAATATCTAAGTTTTTTTTTTTTTAATTAACAAACGATAAGTTAATTTGAAAAGCTTTTTCTTAGCATGTGAAATGCATGCTTAAACACTACAGATCAATTTACCTCACTGATAATTCAATGTTCTATAAATTATCTTTGTTGTGTATAATTGGGATTTTCTTACATCGTTTTTCATTTAAGTATGCCATGAACAGCGCCCCCGTGAACGTAAAATGTTGTACAAGGGAGAACGCTTAAGGATAACTATTACGCCTTTGCAAATAGAACAGAAAACTACCATTAAGCTGTCTGATTGTCTGTGCGATATGCGTATACACATTTCAGAATTGCCATTGAGTCTCTTTGTTTCTGAAACTGAAGCTTCCCTACATACTAGCTAGGCCTTCGCCATTAGACAACAAACCGAGCTATTCTGTAATTTATGGATTACTTTTTTCTGGTATTTAAAGTTTATTATTAAACCTTTATGCATCATATTTTTAAAACAATTATTATTTTAATTAGTTAAAATAAGTACTCACATGAAATAAGAAATTCTTCAGTATTAGAATTTATTGCTAATCATTCAATTATTCATACAATTAGAAATATCCCCCTTTTCTAAAGAACTGTTAAAAATGTTTACCAAAAATAAAGTATATTTTATTCATGAGTTATATTAAAGCACCATTTCTAAATTTTGTAAATGACCAAGGGTTCATTACAAACCAGTTAAAAATCATAACATATAACAGAGAATTACTGTAAGAAAATTAATACATGAATAAAAGAAAGAACCACTAAGGATTTCATTTAATATTCCATTTTCAACGGCACCGTTTCAACACCTTCCATGCTTACTGTCTAATCTGTATTAAACCTACTTCCAAGCGTGCATTATTAATTAATATTGCTGCTCACTGTGTTGTCTGCGCAGTTGGACCATCTTAAATCCCAGAAACATGATCATCAATAAGCAGCAGTGCCACGATAATAATAGACCCTTCACCCGGGCAAGAGGAGTTTCATTCCTTGACTGCCCGAAGTCGGTATTTAATCATCGAAACACTTGGCAAGATTAAATGCATTTATCTCTTGACAAGGGTGTTGTGCGTTTACTTTAACTGCAGCGCACCGACGATTCATCACGGAAGCACAGTTTCAGCAACTCGGGGATGACACAGCATAATTCGGTGCAGTTTCTAAATCATGGTAATTAGACGGCAGTTGAGCTTCGCAGTCATGCTGAGGAGATGGCACAGTGGGGGGTACCTTGAACAGTAGACCATCAGTAATTATCAGGTGCGGGGATCATAAAACAGTGAGGTGAGTTATTGTACAAGCCTGGATGGAGTAGGGTCAGGATGGCGGTTAAACGGTCTTTAATGCAGCTGGAGGGCTTAGATTGCCTATTTGCTATGCATCAGATTATTGGATTTGAATAAGGGTCGATATCGAACAGTATTTCACACAAGTTTGTTTGGTTTTGGTTTCATTTTCTAGCTTATGTTAACATTTGAATGGGCATTTTGCAGAATAATGTATTTGCTTCACAAGTTAATTTATATACTGTCGTCTGTTAATAGTTTGATGAAATTTAGTTGATAAATATTTTTGTTTTAATTGTTTTTTTTTATGTAGACTTTAAAAACTGATTTGATTTTAAATAAATTATGAAAACATTAATAAATAAATAACATGAAATTTTTTATTTTAGTGTAAATATTCTAAATATTGAGTTCACAACAGTTAAAAAGAACTGTAATTGCCGAATGAATCCGTCTTATAGGAATTTTATTACGTTCGTGCTAGCATGACAAAACACTCCTTTCACAATTTTCAATAAATTCAGTCAGTTTCTGTCAGTATCAAAATTTCTGGATTCCCCCATGTGTATACAAATATGCTTCATGAAAATGGGTGCCACGGTGAATTCCAACCCCTCGCCCTTCTTTTTTATACATCTGCAGGCCTGTTTATTAAGGCCTTTACGGCAATGAGAATATGCACAGTTGTAACATACTGTATTATAGCTTGATATAAAATTAATAGTTCAGGTGGCCCAATTAAAACATTTTATTTTGCATCAAAAAATTATAAATTTATTTTGACAAATAGTCTGTGATTTTGGGAGCGAGATTTATACGATTCTATCGAGCTGTACCGAAAGCTCATAGAAACTCTAACAAAACTCTTGATTATTTTCCACGTAATTAATTATAATTTACATACTATAATCAATGTGCAGTGCTTCAAAAATGTATTCATACAAACATACCCTTTATACAAACTGTTAAATTAAGTTATTCAACTAATAATGAAAATATTTTGCGATCAAACTAACTAGTATAAATATTTTTTATTTCACAAACTCTTATTTCCAGTAATTGGCTTTTAAAATTTAACCTTAAACAATTAACATAATTAATACTTTAAAATTAATCTTCGCAGACTTCGAATAAGAACAATAAAAAAATGTAAATTACTTATTAAACAAACTTCTTATACTTGGTTGGATAGAATTGATCTCAAAAACATTTCTTGTTTTGGAATAGATTCAAATCAAATAAATTCGAGGCCATTTTTTGTATTACAGATTTCAACAGCAGATTTGAAAAAAAAAATATTTTCTAATCCTTTCTTCATATTATAAATTATTTATGATTGTAAAACAACAATCGAATATCTAAGGTAGAATGCTTAGAACTAGAAACTTAAACTTATAGATAGAATAGAACGTGAAAGCTTTCTGTCGAATGAGAATTTTTTCTGATGATTTTACAATTTAGTTTCTCATATCAATATGCTTATGCTAATCCCTGATGTCATCAATAATGTCTTTTCCGGTGCAACTTATACCTTCCATTGTCTTGTATGCCGGTAAAAAATAAATGATTTTTTGAAATTCTTCTTCAATTTTTTTCCGTACGATTATATGCCCCTCCTCCTATATTAAATTTGTTATCACCGAATATACAATGTAAAAGAAAGTTCTATTTTCGCCAGCTGAATTTCGATTCTTTACAATAAAGAAGAATTTCTTTCTTACCCCTCGCTCATGATATCTGAGTAATTAAATAATTATTTCTACTGCTTTTGAACTTACACACATTAATAAAATTATTAAGATTCTACTATGAGCTTTGACAAAAAATATTATTACATTTGCAATTATTTTTCGCATGGTAATTCATTTCATTACAGGAAGCAGTTTTGTTGTATTTTGACTTATAACTTATTCATCGATAACTATGTTTTTAATGGAAAAAGAGAAGTTCATCATCAAGAGAATGAATCATTTTAACTGATTAATAACTAAATTTGATGCAAGACTAATGATATTCGAAAACATTTGTGAGATTTAATTAGACTTAAAATATGACAAAATTCAAATATATATCCAAAATTTTAAAAATATAGCTAATAAACAATATTGAATTATTTAGAATAAATTGAAGTTTCTTTCGGGTTAAAATGGTTTGAAACTTAATTACTTTCACTGCTGTTTTAACGAGAATCATAAAAAAACTTTTGTACGATACAGCAAAAATATATTTATTCAAAATATATCAGTATCAAAATAAATATTACTCGAATAATAAAAGTAATCGTAATTAATTAATTTTTCACAGAGCTGTCTGAGAAATAAAAATATTAAAAATTCCTATTGATATGAATGTTAGAAAAATACCACCAACTTCAATAAACTAACTGAATGCACAAACATCAACTTTCAAATAATATATTTAAATCTTTCAAACCTTTTTGAAAATGTACGAAGGCATTCAACCATTCCATTTTAAAATTATTCCAAAACCTTGACAAGTTTTATTCTGAAAATATTTTGAGTATGCGTTGGCGATGTTTAAAAGAAGCAAAAAAAAAAACACTTTTTGAGATTATTCATTTTGTTCCACTCCCGGTAAATCTTCCAAAAATTAATTAATCCGACAACTCATTAAAGGAAAAGGTTCCCGACAACAATTTTCGCATACTTTTTTTTCCTGCCACCATTTTGGAATCCTTTGCAATGGAGAATTTTCCATGTCTTCTTTTTTTTTAATTTATTTTGGAAGGAAGATTTCATCGCGAGTTGACGCAGGAAAATGTTTTTCATTTCAATTCATTTTGTTCATTCCGGCGTTAGCGTTCGGTCAACTCATTCAATTTTAGGGTTCAATTTTTCTAATAAAACAATTTACGAGAATTAACAAGAGAATGAGGAATTCTTGTTGTATGCTTCTTTTTTTTTATAATCAAAAGCATCGAATACAAATCTTGTCAGGAACTCTAAATCGATGTATCAACAATTTAGTTAAAGAAACTTTTTGATTGCTCGGACATTATTTCTGTCCTCTTACACTTTATCGTCGCAAATTTCACTAATTAAGAGTGCAGCATTTAGTTTTCTTTACTTTTACTTTTCTTTTATTGAAGTTAACTGAATTTATTAGTTGAAAAGCAAAATAATGAAATGGAAAGCTCTTGTTGAAATTGAACAGTGGTTGTCGTGTTTTATTGATTGCTCATTTTTCCTTTGCTGTTAATTATCCCTAACGATGTACTATATAGTAATGAATTATATTATTTATTACTCCAAGAAAATTTAACTTTACTTTCGAAATATATTTCTAAATAATATGAATCTAAAATCAAAAGAAGAAATTTTAAGGATTCTTTAACAAAATTTAATATTCTCTTTTGAATAATATGAAATATTTAAGATTTAACTGAAAGTAACAACTTGTCTGAAATACTAAAATTTTATTACAAAAGAGGCGTTATATTTAATTTAGACAGTAAAAATAAATATATATATATATACAATATGTATATGCTTACATATATATATTGCTTGCAAGTCAACCAGGTACAAGCGGAATTGGACAAAAGGCATTTAAATTTATATGATGCTTAGTAGGATATGCTACTGATAGGGTGGGTCCCTAATTAACATTTCAACACAGATGCACATTATGGCACATGTAATGCCACCTATAAGCACTATATAAAAGTAGTACATAAAAATTTTTTATTTATTGGAATTTTTTTTTGTTTACATATATATATATATAGGAATCTGAAATGCAATGTTTCTGTTTTGATAGAATAAATGGAATATAATAAACATATAGTGCCTGTGTCTATTCAGAGAATCAGAATAATAAATCTGACTACGACTAATTTATTATTCAGTAATTTTTCTGTGCTCAAAATAATGTGAATATTTGTATTGTGTTATAAAAAATTTTTAGAAGTGCTTGCAAAAACTTGCAAAAATTTTTAATTATACATGTAATCATTTTTAATACAAAATTTCAATTTTAATCAAAATTATTTTAAATTTATTATATATTCGTTTTGAATTTTAATAAGTTAATTAAATTGGCCACCTAACTATATTCTAAGATAATTTTAACTTATAATTTATTCAAATCTTTTCAGTATTCCTCATTCCTCTCAAACATTGAATTTCGATTATTCTCGAATAAAAAATTAAACCCATTTTCAACACTTTCTCTCTCTTTCTCTCTCTCTCTTTCTCTCTCTCTCTCTCTCTCTCTCTCTCTTTGAATATTTCACCCTTCGAGAGAAAGACAAAACTACTGGACTCCAAACTGATTACAAAACTTTAAAATTTCACTCCAATACCGGAACAAGAACTGAGAGCTGGTTCGAATTGCGATTCTAAATAACTGCTCTCGAGTGAACAGATTTCTGCTTGAATAATGATGAAGTGCAGGGCGCTTGAGGGCGTCATTTAATTGCACTGAAGAGTTTGAAACTTCTTCATTTTCTTTCGTTATCCTTTTGGCCCGAATTCGGCGAAAGAAGATGGAAAAATTATTTCCGATGACGGCCCTTTTCACAGTTGCAGTCCCAGTTAGCTCTCCAGTCAAGAAAGTGAAATTATTGGATATGGCGAACTAACTGCCTAGATTTAAATTTTCGTTTTATTCACAGAAGGGGGAATTATTTTTTATTTTCAATTATTGGATTATGGAATCGAACAGGCAGATTAAAAATAAGTAATTGTATGGAATCTGGGGAAAGTTTTGTTTTTTAATGCAAGAAAATTTCGGAAAATTTTCGGACATTCATTTCTGTTTGAAACAAGAAGAGAAATGGGACATTAGTTGGAAATAATTTGTCTGAGAATGCTTGAATAATTTTATTTTTAAATCGTAGAAATTCGCATTTTCCTTTGATCACCGGAATTCTAATGATTGTAAACGTAGAAAAATACAGCATTTCTTTTACTAACATAACATTAATTTTTTTAACAATTTTCTTAATAAATAAAAGAAAATTTTTAATTCATCGTTTATTTGCTAGTAATTATTGAATGAATATTTTATATACTTCAAAACAAAGAATAATGCAATAATAAATAAAAAGATCTATTAAAAATTTGACTTTCAAATAATAATTTGTTATAAAAAGTTTCAAATTATGAACTTTTGCATTAAGATAATTGTGCCAGAATTTAGGAATTATTTTTTTGGAATAATAAAAGAATAATTCTTTTTAAAATTTTTTAATATCTGTAATACTTTTTAGTAGTTTTAATATTTTATTAAAATTTTAATTAATTAGTTTTTTAGATCACCAATTGAAATGAAAAATGATTTAATTTGTGCACAAAAGAAAAGTACATTTGACATTTGGCTTGACTCTAGAGGCTCTTTATTTTAATGCATTGTATTTCCTTTAAGAAATTCATTTAACAAATAAAAGAAATATGATAAGAATTCTTTTATTCATTTAGGCACACTTTGATTTTTCTATTTAAAAACATTCATACTTCGCGTTTCAAATTTCCATCAGAAGATAATTAAATTTTTCATTGTTGGAGAGAAAAGTATTACGTGCTACATTTTATGTTATGTTGGAAGTGCTACTTTTTATTTTAATTCGTTTCATTATTTTTAAAATAAAAAAAGAAATTTTTTTTCTAGACCTCAGATAAAAATCATCTCTATTCACCTGTAGAAAAACATGTTTAAACATATTTTATTTTTAATGAAAACAATTTTAATAATTAACGGCCTGAAATGTTACAATATAAATAGATTCTATAAACAAAAATAAACCTCATAAAAGAAAGTTTTTGTGAAATTTTTCTCTGTTGCCAAAAGAATTAAAATGAGAGAAAAAAATATTGATTAACATTTCTTCGAAAAAGGTTTTTAAATACTGTGAATATATTTTGTTTCAATTTTTAGTAGTTAGTGATACTATTTAGATATTTTTAATTAATTAGTTTTAATTTATTTTATTAAATTAATTAGTTTTAAAAAATAGTTTGCAGTAAATAATTTACAGACATTGCTTTTAAAGATTTTAAAGATAAGTTTTTACATGTTGGTTGCATTTACGATTTTATATTAGTTATGTTTACGAGTGCATTGTTCATGTAAAGCCTTCATAGTCAGACTGCTTAGAGAGAGTTCTCCAGGTTTTCTCCCATACAACACTCAAATAACTGTCAGAAGTCCTCTCAGAAGGCAATGTCTTCCTCTCATCCTCCGTCACTGAGCTGATTTGCAACAGTGTTTATTAGCATTTATGTACTATGTAAATATACCTCCAAAACTGTCTAATGACAATTTGTATGTATTTCTGCCTTATTCAATTATTTGCTTAAAATAATGTAATCATTAGCTACATCATAACTATTTATTCTTCAAAACAACCTGACTCACGGAAATGTGTTGTCAATTGCCACAGAAAAGGCCTTAGAAAGACTCGAGGAGGGGTTTCGTGTCATAAGGAAAATTAGGAGCAGCTCTCGCCGTCTCTTCCAATCTGCATCTTCGGATCGCTGTCCGGCCCCCATTGTCAAGTCGCGTCAACACCCATTTCGGTTTTCGTTTCACCATTACGTGCACTGACGCTCCCAATTCTGCTGAGTGAAGTTGCCAACCACCTCTCGGAGGGAGGAACGCAGAGATGGTGCTGTTTTCAGGGTGGTAACAGTTTGTCGGATAAAGATTCTCCTGTATCTGCAGTTTTTTTTTCAAAGTGTTTGAAAAGTATTGCTTTCGTGAATAAAAATTCAGATACCTCTGCAGAATTTTAAGAAAAAAGGGAGGACAAGAACTTTATTATGTTGACACACATATTGAATTTAAATTAACTATATTATTAACTGTTATTTAGTATTATTAAATCATATCAAATCATATGAGGACTAGAATGAAAATAATCTTTTAAAATTATTTAAGATAGACTATTTAAGGTCTATCATTAACTGCAAAAGGAAAGCTTGCATCATATCTAATATACCAAAATAGATTCCTACTAAATTTTCTTTGTCGAATCCGCCATTCTATGGATTATATAAATTATTCTAAACCCTGCTCAAACAGGAACTATTCAAATAACGACCAGAACTTCTTCAAATTCATCAGAATTTCTTCAAACTTTAAATCAAAAATTCGATAATGAAACCGAAATAATCATCCTTCATCATTCTTACTTCTCATCTAGCCATGGCATCCAAAACAAGCTTACAGTTTTCGTCCAGACAAATAAAGTGGACTATGCACCATAATTCATCAATTGATGAAATAGCTGAAGAAATGGTCGAATTTGGTTTCATCTCGTTGAATGCAAACCAATTGAAGGACAAATCGAAAATTTGTTTCCCAACTTGAAAATCCAGAAATTTGTTCTCGAAAATCCAGAAAAAAACGAAAGCATTTTAATCAGATTTAGTCAGATGTTACACCTTTATCTGGATAAGAAAAATATAACAGGATATTTGGAGATGTTACTGAATGCTTCTCATGTAATTATTTCAATCGTAGAAGTAATAATTGTGGACAACAAAAACGATGATTATAGTGCTGAGACCTGCACTTTATAAACTAAAACTCCCACCTGCATAAATTTCGGGATGCAAAGACATCTAGCCACATGGAGAGGATGCCCGAAATTCTCGAAATCATTTATAAAAACAAGTCTAAGGAATAAAGAAAACTTTTCATCTCAAGAAATGTAGAACAACACTACTTATATGCCGATGCTTGTTATGATGAACTACCTGTACCTGTTCCTTTTTTGTCTCCCCGGCCTAGTGGACGGAGCTCCCACCATGCAAAGTCTACTACTACGTTCTCTCCTAGGTCAATTTAGCCGGCCCTCCTCTACTTCGCATTGTTCCCCAATTTGTTCCTTTTTTTTTCTCATTTTTGTACCTCTTCTCCCTAAACTATGGCTCAATTCTTGTCTTCATTTTAAACTTGACTCTTGTTCTGTTCATTTTGCGGCAACTACCTTTTGCTTCCATCTTAGAAATTCGATGTTGTGTCTTAGTGTTATGCTTGTCGCACAGATACTCCTAAAAGAAACATCCCTTTGCCTTGCGCATATAAGAGCTTCTCTCTCTCAATCCCTCATGTATGGGATGCTGATCTGCTGAAAATCTGCTATATCATTGACGATTAATCTCAAGTAGAAAAAGACATTTAAAAAATCAGTCTTACTTCAAGAAATTTTTTATCAGTACACGCCTAAGTAATAAATCAAATGAAAAATTAGAAAGAAAAAATATCCTTATCTCTATATATGCAATGAAGACATCATTCTGTTGTATTTCCTAAAAATCTACAGCATGTTTTTTTCCTTCAGTTTATTATTTTTTTTTTTATCTGCTTAACCAAAAAGTACTGAAATTTTTTAATTTAAATAAAAACTTTTTTTATTATTATTTACACCATCAGATGGCGACAGTCACTTTTTATTTTTGAGAAAGAACTATAAAGTCCTAAATCTGAAAGCCTTTTAAAGCTGGATTCCCACCAGATACAAATATCGCTCATAGCAAAAATGTCAGCCAATCTGAAAATTGATCTCCTACCCACTCTCTATCTACTGATTAGCTGATCTGAGCAATCTGAGTAGCTGGTATGAATTCAGTTTTATGCACAATATGATTCCTCTTATTATTTACAGGTAAATCTCAGACTAATACCTCTTGCCGGTAGTCATTTGATACTTCTCTCTAGTAGCTTTATATCTCTTATATCTATTGTATTTATTTCCATTGTTAGATGTTTTGTTCAATATGTATTTTTCATATTCCTCTGCTGAATTCTGTATGAAAATTTTGCAAGCAATTCACAATTAAAACTGCGTTTATCAACTTATTATTTATTTGTTATTTAAAAAGAGTACATATTTAAAATATCTATTTTTTTATCATGTTTATGGAGGAAACTAAAAATGTTCTATTTTCTGTTACCGATCAAAGCCGAGTCATATCTAGACAGTTCATCAAAGCAGAAAATTAGCTAGTAATTTTATTAATTAAATAATAATTATATTAAATTATACTAAATATAAAAAATTAATTAATTAATTTTTAATGTATCTTTTAAAAAATATCTTTGTCTGAAAAACAATATGTTGCTCATTCAATCGTTTTGTGCATTACTTCAGAATGATTAAGAACTTTTTGTATTTCATTATCTATTACTTAAAATATTTTTTAGTGAAAAATTATTATAATTATTATTATGCAGAAAATCCTACGTTATTATATTTATTTTTATTCTTTATGTTGAATTCTTAAAATGGTATTTTTGGAACAAAATTCCTACAAGTTACGTAACAATTAACATGTATTAATATATTTTTAAAAAACCCATTAATATTGGTTATTAGATTGAATTTTTTAACTTTAGTATTATATATATGTAAATTACTGCTTTGATTCTGCTATTCTAATATATTAATAAGTTTTTAAGACAGAACAACTTTTACATCTTACAAATGAACTTTTGTAAAAATATCTGGTAAGTCAATGACTGTCCGCGCCAACGCGCAAGGATACCCCTAGCGGCGAAAAAAGTGTGTGTACGCATGCGCCTGCGAGCGCATAAGTGTGAGTCTGATCAGTGTAACGCCAGAGTGGCAAGAGAGAACAGCACGGCTGCGAGTGGCTGTGACTGTCATGTAAATAAATCGTTGTTAAGTTTTCATTGTGATTACTTATTGTGTGAGTGTGATACAGTCCGCTAAATAAGAAAACATGTGTCAGTGCTATTGACGAGAACATTTTGATTCTAGCAGAGCCGGAGAGTGGCTCAAACCTGTGGATAACATAAGTCAAGAGAAAAGCTTTGTGAAAGAAGTAAGTGGAAAAAACTTTTAAATCCATATATTTAATATTTTGTGCAAACATGTTTAAAGGTGCCAAAAAAGAAGATTTGCGGCTCATTGCTGCAGAAATAAATTTGATAGTATCTGAAAAATTAACAACTTCAGATTTATATGATGCAATTGAACAAAGTGATGTGTTTAAAAATAGACCAGACATGGTTAAAGACATTGCCAACACGATTATTGACAATCGTAAAAATGAGGAGCAACGGCAAATAGATCTGGAAAAAATAAAATTAGAACGAGTTAAAAATGAATTAGAAATCGCAAAAATTAAAAATGAAAGTAAATCAGAAGTGTGTGAAAGTGAAGCCAGATACTATTGATCAAGTAATAAAAAGTGTTCGAACTTTAACTGTCAGAATTCCCACTCGACCGGAAGGGTGGAGTTTTTTCTTTAATTCTTTAGAACGCGCATTTAGTATTAAAGAAGTACCTGAGATATATAAAGCTGAGATTCTGTTAAATTTATTAGGAGAAAAAGCTTCTAATATAATAACTTATTTAAGTGGGGAAGATATAAAAAACTATGAGACAATTAAGTGAGTTGTGTTGCGAGAGTATGAGCCTTCACCACAAGCATGCTTAGAAAATTTTAGAAAAGCTGAGCGCTTAAATGAATCGTATGTGCACTTTGCGTCGCGCTTAACTACTAATTTTGAATACTATTTAAAATTAAGAAAAGTGTCGGATTATGAAACCTTAAAACAATTAATAGTTTCTGATAAGTTATTTCAAACTTTGGATAGAGAAATCGCATCTCACATAGGTATACGGCAAGCAGATAGTTGGTTCCCCCCCAGTAAAATTAGCTGAAGAGTGTGATATTTATGTTGCATCGCGTGGAAAGTCAATTTACGAAGGCACAAGTAACTTTCAAAAAAGTAAAACTAATTTTAGAAATTCTAAAATTGTGTCAAAAGTGTTTGTTTCGGGCTTAAAAGATTCAAATTGTATTTTATGTGCTAAAAATCACCATATTTCTAATTGTCCTAATTATTTAAAAATGTCAGTGAATGAGAGAGTTGAACTTGTTAAACAAAACCATATGTGTTTTAATTGTTTACAGATTAATTGTTCAGTGTCTAAATGTAAAGCGAAAGTATCTTGTTTTTGTAAACGTAAACACCATAAAAGTTTACACTACCCTCGCAAAAGCGCAGAGAATCGCGATGAGTCGTATCAGAAAGTACATAATGAAATCGGTTCCAATACCCCTTTTTCCCCCACAGCTCAAGAGTTTATACCCGCCGGTGAAAGCACTTCTCCAAATAGTAATAAATTATTTGCAGCTACGAGCTTTATGTCAAGTGGATCCAAAATGGTTCTATTGAGCACAGCTAAATGTTATTTAGATAATAATTCAGGAAATTCATTAGAAGTAAGAGCGCTCTTAGATCAAGGTTCAATGGCCTGTTTTATAACTAGAGAATGTGCTGATAGACTTAATTTAAAGAAAGAAAAAACTAATCTAGCAGTATCGGGATTAAATGACGCATCTTTAAATATTAAAACGCAAGTTACTGTTAAAAAATAAATCAAATAACTACGAAAAAGAATTGAAATTTTTAATTGTTCCTCGAATTACTAATGTAACTCCTAGTAAAATATTAAAAGTTAATATGTATGATTTAAGTAATATTGAGTTAGCGGATCCACAATTTAACATTCCAGGTAGAATTGATATTTTATTAGGCGCAGAGGTTTTTTATAGCCTTTTGAGATCAGGACAAATATATCCCCCTGAATCTGGCTTAGTGTTACAAAATTCGTGTTTCGGATATGTTGTTTCCGGGAGTGTTCCTAGTGATTTAAGTGAGAATATTCATTGTGGATTAATTAGAGATAATTATGAGCAGTTAGATAAAACTGTTAAATCTTTCTGGGAAATAGAAAATATAGAAATGGACATTCCTCCTAATAATGAAACTCGGATATGTGAAGAGCATTACAAAAATAATTTTTATAGAGATATAGAAGGGAAATATGTAGTTAAAATGTTCCTTAAAGAAGATCCTAAGTGTTTGGGAAAATCTAGAGATATTGCGCTAAAAAGGTTAGATTCCTTATGGAGGCGATTAGTGAAAGATCCTGACTATTTATTATTATAAAAAGATTTTTTAAGTGAATATAAAGAAATGGGTCACATGAATCAAATTAAAGAAAGTAAAGAAACTGAGGGTACTTATTATATACCCCACTTAGGTGTATATCGTCCCGACAAATTAAAAACAAAACTTCGTGTCGTGTTTAACGCGTCTTCCCTTACAACAGAAGGAAATTCGCTTAATTCTTTACAATATAACGGAGGGGTAATACAAGACGACCTTTTTTCAATTATGGTTAGATTTCGTAAGCACATTTATTCGTTTTCGGCCGATATTAAAAAAATGTATAGAACTATAAACATTTGCCCCAGTCAAAGAAAATTGCAGCGTATTTTGTGGAAAGACGGGATTAATGAGCCAGTTAAAGAATACGAACTCGCAACTGTCACATACGGAACAGTTAGTGCTCCTTTTTTAGCTACGCGTACACTTAAGCAATTAGCAATAGATGAGAAAGATAACTTTCCGATATCGGCACCTGTATTGGCAGAGGACTTTTATATGGACGATGTCCTTTCCGGCGCAAATACTGTAACGGAAGCTCTCAGACTTACTAAAGAGTTAACAGAAATTCTGAACAGAAGTGGAATGCAGTTACATCAGTGGTGCAGCAGTGGAAATTTTCTGACGGAGAGTGACGAGGCTGATTACTCCTTTTCTCCAGAGGAAATAAAAACATTAGGAATAATATGGCAACCTAACGAAGATTGTTTTTCCTTCAAGGTGAAAGTAGACTGTGGTAATTCGTTTACAAAGCGTGCAGTGTTATCAACCGTAGCAAAGATTTTTGATCCTTTGGGTTTACTTGGCCCAATTGTGACAAAGGCAAAAATTTTCTTGCAAAAACTGTGGTTAATCAAACTGGACTGGAATGATAATTTGCCTAAAAAAGAACTTGAGGAATGGCAGGAATTTCTTATAGCTTTAACAACTATCAATAACATTAAAATTCCAAGATGCATATGTATCAGTGAACCGATATGCATCGAACTTCATGGCTTCTCAGATGCTAGTGAAGTTGCCTATGGAGCAGTGGTTTATTTAAAATCTTGCAGTGCTTCTGGGAAAGTGTTTGTGAAACAAATTGCCAGCAAATCTCGAGTTGCCCCGATCAAAACTATTTCAATTCCTCGATTGGAGCTCTGTGCTGCCATGCTGCTATCCAAATTAGTGCACAAAGTGAAAACATCTCTAAAGATTGATGTGTCTCGAACCGTGTTTTGGACAGATTCCAAAATTATCCTGGCCTGGATAATGAAAGAACCGTGTTACTTAAAAACATTTGTGTCTAATCGCGTATCAAAAATACAGCAATTTACAAATGTCAAAGACTGGAATTTTGTGCCGTCTGAAATGAACAGTGCCGACATCATTTCCCGTGGTCTACATGCAGATAAACTCCAAGAGAATGAGTTATGGTGAAGTGGACCACCATTTTTAGTGAACAACGAATATCCTGGAGTTCCGGTGCGGCTTGTGGATGGAGATCTTACATCAAAGGACGAGGATATGATTTCGAGTGAGCTGAAGCTGTCAACAGCAAATCAAGTGTGTGCCGTGACTCATATTGTGGAGCCTTTAGATGTTATTAATAACTGTTCTTCATTTACAAAACTCAAGAGAATCGTCGCCTGGTGCAAAAGATTTATCAACAATACAATAAATCCATTAAATCGAACTTCTGGTACTTTGACAACTAGTGAACTTTCACAATCATTAGTATGTATTGTTAAAAACATTCAGAGAACTGCCTTCATAAAAGAACTTCAAAGCTTGGAGAAGGGTACTTCTATCCCGCACAATAGTGAATTGTTAAATTTGTGACCATTTATAGATGATGATGGATTATTAAGAGTGGGTGGAAGACTCAAGAACTCCAACTTACTCTATAATCAAAAATGTCCACTAATTATTCCTGCTAAACATAATTTTACGTTTACTGTTATTAATCATTATCATTCTTTATATTTTCATGCAGGTGCTGAAACAACCCTATCTTTTATACGAAATAGATTTTGGATTGTAAGAGGTAGAAATACAGTTCGAAAGATAATTTTTAATTGCATAATTTGTAAAAAAATAAATTCAAAAGGTTCCAACCAAATTATGGGACAACTACCAGCTACCAGAGTAACTCCTACTCATGTCTTTAATAGGGTAAGTGTGGACTTTTGTGGTCCATTTGAAATCAAAAATTTCACTGGACAAAGTAAACAGGTAAAAAAGATATTTGTGTGTATATATGTATGTTTCTCAACAAAATGCTTACATTTTGAAATTGTAAATGACTTAACTACTGCAGCATTTTTAGCAAGCCTTAAAAGATTTATAGCTAGAAGAGGTAAGCCTGCAGAAGTGTATAGTGACAATGGCCGAAATTTTGTTGGTGCCAATAGAGAATTAAAAGTGTTTCTCAAATCTTTATTTAAGTTTAAGTGTGCAGAAGAAATTGAGAATTGTATGGCTAATGAAGGTATTCTTTAATCCCCCTACTACTCCACACTTTGGACGACTATGGGAATCTAGTGTCAAATCTCTTAAATACCATTTGAAACGTATTGTAGGGAAAACAATTTTAAGCTATGAAGAGTTTTTAACTTTTATTGTTCAAATTGAGACAGTTCTTAATTCTAGACCTCTTTGTCCACTTTCAAGTGATCCAAATGATGTGGAAGCATTAACTCCTGCACATTTTTTAATTGGTTCATCTTTAGTTACATTGCCTGAACCTAATTTTAATGAAACTCCAATGAATTGATTGAGCCGTTGGCAATTGGTTCAAAAAATGACTCAACATCTTTGGAAAAAGTGGTCGTCGGAGTATTTAAATAAGCTGTTAAATAGACCTAAATGGTCTAAGGGTAAAGCAGATATAAAAGAAGGTGATTTGGTGTTAATTAAAAATCCTGATAATTATTGTCCTTTAAAATGGAATTTGGCCAGAATTATCAAAATTCATCCAGGTGAAGATAAAGTAACAAGAGTGGTTACTTTAAAAGATAAAAATGGCACATATAAAAGGCCAGTAGTTAATATCGTACCTTTGCCTAATGTTAATGAGGAAAATTAATTTTTATTGTGTATTTTGTTTGTTATCTGCTTATTGTGTGAATATTTTTAGGAAAATGTATTCTTTTTATTGTGTATTTTTTGTGATCTGCTTATTATGTGAATATTTTTAGGAAAATGTATTTTTGTATTGTGTATTTTTTGTGTGATCAGTGTATAAGTGAATAATTTGAGAATTTTGTGAAAATTTGAATTCTTAAAGAGTTGAATGTGAACATGTCAACGCCGGGCGGTATGTTCGCGCCGACGCGCAAGGATACCCCTAGCGGCAAAAAAACTGTGTGTACGCATGCGCCTGCGAGCGCATAAGTGTGAGTCTGATCAGTGTAACGCCAGAGTGGCAAGAGAGAACAGCACGGCTGCGAGTGGCTGTGACTGTCATGTAAATAAATCGTTGTTAAGTTTTCATTGTGATTACTTATTGTGTGAGTGTGATACAGTCCGCTAAATAAGAAAACATGTGTCAGTGCTATTGACGACAACAATGTCGAATAATTTTATTTGTTCTCTATATTATCAAAGAATGCATAATCCAATATAAACCACTATTATGCATCGATTGGACAATTAACATAAATAAAAATTCAAAATAATGTTAAATTGAAAAATTGAAAAAGTAATACTAAGTTATTATAAAACACTTCATTTTATTAAAAAAAGTTTATTGAAAATATTTTAAAAACCTTTAACGTGATGCTTTTTCTAATCGAGTTTAGAAAAAATATTCCTGATAAACTAAATCAAAAATAGTTCCACCAAAAAATAATCGTAATCAAAATATTTGAATTAAATATTAAAAATATATTTTATATTTTAAATTTCACAAATTGTTCTATTGTAAATTTTAAATACAACATTTCTTGCATATTTAAATTATTTTGTATTTATTTATTTGTATTTAATTTTGTTTAAATTTTGTTTAAATTTGTATTAATTTTGTATTTAAAATATTTAGAATTTTGCTTTATTTTATAAATATCGTTTTCTACCAAGAAATTTAGTTCAAATTTAAAAATAATTGAATTATTAATCTAACTAATATCACTCAACTAATATCGTTTGCTTAATAAACTCTGTGTCACTTATATTTCCGTCACTTAAATTATAATTAAGCATTCTAAGTAAAAATTATGAATATTTTCATAAAATAATAGTAAAAAAATCTGTATATTTATATTTAAAAATGACTTTTCAATTCCAAACAAAATGTGGAATTGAAGATACATTTTGGACAAATATTGACAGACTGCGTCGAATTCTTCACTGTTTTTCGAAAGACAATCTATCACAAGCGATTGCAGCTTCTCCAATTACTTGCGATCAAATTAAAGAAATGGATTCAAATCCTGATATTAAAGAATTTTCTGATTGTAACAGTTCGGATAATAGGTAAGAAATGTGATTTTTTTCCATATTTTGAATTTTAATAAATTTATTTTTATTACTACAACTAAATTTATTTAACAAGAAATTCAAATATTATTCCATAATATGTTTTCTTTTATTCATGAAGAATTTGTACATTATTTTTTCGTAGAGATATCCTTCTGAAGAAGATTGAAAATATACTTCAAGAATATCTTCTTAAAAAGGGCACCAAAGAGTCTGGTACTTTACAAATGCCTAATCGACGCATTTGGAAGAACACAAGGTATTTTAGATTAGAACATCTTTAAAAGATTTCAGCACTTTTGACTCTATACAATAATATTTTCATTATTGATTTTTATTCATTTATCTGCTCTCATTATAACTTTCAGATAATACATTTATATTTCTTGGTTCTTTTCATAATTAGTTAATTTAATTCATTTCTTTCAGAAAAATTGCTTATAAAAGTTACTTAACTTCATTAAGATTAATAAAACTTAAGATAGCGTAAAAATTCCTTATGCATTAGCCGAAAATAATTAAATAAAGCAAATAAAAAGGTAAATAAAATAATAAAATAAGTTAATTATATATAAAAGAGTCGTCCAAATTTCTCGCAAGGAAATAATTTGAAAAAAAAATTAATCATTAATAAAATCCTAATCAAGTAACAGTTTTAGGGGGAAAATGTTTGACAATTTAGTTTATTAAAAATTGTTTAGGTCTCGTATGCTTCTTGATTAACAAAATTAGTAAAACTATTTTTCATTAAAAATTTGTTGAATTCTTTATTGAACTCTTAAAGCTTGCTTGTTCTCCTTTAAAATATTAATTAATTTGATACATAAAAAAATTAAGACAAATTATCAAAATAATTATAAATTTTTATTTTCATGAACCATGGCGAGTTTGTTTTAATAAGGAATTTCTTTTTACTCTTGTAATAATGGGAAACTTAATGAAAAAAAAAACATTTTTACTGATGTAAAAAGAAACTAATAATAAATGAAAATAATTTTTCTTTGCATGTTTTTATCTGTTTTTTTTTAAATATGTATGTTGTTTTTTATTATTTAAAACTCTTAATTATTTTAATTTTAATTAAATTTCAAAAGAAAAACATTTTTAACAAATATTTTTTAATAATGTTGCTTAATCATCGTATTTATTAAATAGAAAAGCCCTAGAAAGAAAATCTTGAATAAGTTATATACTTTTTATGTTAGTAATATTCGGTTGTGAATTTCAACTCTTGATAACTTGTTCAAATTCCTATTGATTAGTATTTTTTGCCTCTCTGAAATTCAAGCTTATGTTTCTTAAAAATAACCAGTTCGGTCCTGGATGAATAAAAATATAAATAATATATTATAATTCAAATGATTTTAATTATTTTAATCGATTTTTTTGGGGCGAATCTAGTAAATGTATCAATAACTATATCCTTGTTAAGAATGCAGCAATTCATGAAATCTTAAATTATGCTATTTATGTCATTACGTGTTTTACTAATTATTTATCATTTTTTGTAACTTTAATTACATAAGAATGTGCAAAGATCAATAAAACTAGAGTTTTATTATATTTAAATATAAAACTATATTTCTTATTTTTATTTCAATGATAAAACATTTTGAATCAATGATAAAAATTCAATGATATACTCCAGTGTTTAAAAAATACTTACCACTGAAATAAATCAATAATATAGAGACTTTTTCTGTCGTTGTCGTCAAATTGTATGTTGTTACTTTCTGAGAAAATATTGTTAAATTAGCTACACATGTTCATTCTGAGACAGATTTTGTTTCTTCGAATGTGATCCAAGGAAGCTGTAAGAACACTTACTATACTATCTATAATGGCCTTGTATTTTCAATATATTTCTCCCAAGGAATTATTATATTTCTTAATTTATTGTTAATATAATTAGAAGCATTAATTTCTGTGCTCATGTGGATTTTGAAGGGAATGAAGTAGCAGATTCTTTGGCGAAGAATGCCAGAAGTCTGGATCATTCCTACTTCCCTTGCAGATGCAAATGCGTTGGAAAAATCTAAACTTATAATTATATAAAAACTAAATACCAAATTGCAGAACTAAATGTCGACAGAAAAACAGTTACTACTCTCACAAGATGAAGGATGAAACACCACAAAAATATGAAAATTTCTGCTGATGGTGTTAAAAAATACCAAAATGTGTCGACTGCCCTGATATCCAGATTACTCCTCAACATGTCTTTGATTGCCCAGCTGTTGCAGCCGCAGTACATTGTCTGGACCATCCCTAGGGAGACGACACTTTTTTATACTCCGAGAGGGCAATCAACATAACCATTATTATTCGAGTGCACCATGATATTTGATTTTCATGTACTCTTCAAGAGATACGACGACAATAGCAGCAACAAGCTTTAAAAAATCTTAAAATTAGCCTTAAATTATTTAATATTAGGAAAGTACAACAAAAACTTATTTATTAAAACATATACAAAAATGAATAGGAGAGAGTAGATATAAAAGCGCCTATCTGGCGCACTCTGAAAAACACTCAAAGTGACCCCAATTGCAGTCATTAAAAAACAATAAAAGTTATCTTATTTGCAGTCATTTAATCTCAAAATCATATCATTTATAAAGAAAATAATGTAAATTTAACAAGTTTATAATGTTGATAAAAACAGCACAGTCATTAAAAAACATTCAATTTATAAAGAAAATGATGTAAAATTTAACAAGTTTATTATAAAGAAAATAATGTAAATTTAACAATGTTGATAAAAACAACGCAGTCATTAAAAAACATTCAATTTATAAAGAAAAAACGGTATTATTCCAAAAATATAAAAATTTAAGAAAAGAAAAAAAACTAAGAAATAAACATTCTTCCACGCGGATAATATGAACTATAAAAGAAACAAATAGCTGCGTTATATATTAAGTTATCAGCTTTATATGCAATTCTCAAGTCTTCCGTTGCATTAAACATCACAGAATAATAAACATTTGTGATACCATGAATAGCAATATCAAAATATTCTTTGGTTCCTTCAACCATATTCCAGTTATTATTGCATTTACTTTCAATCCAGAAATACACATCTTTTGAGAGAATGTTTAGCTGGTCTATCTGCTTTATAGATTTTAGCTGTTAATTCTATTTTTATTATGTTATTAATATTCTTAAATATTGTATAATTATTTGAATTATCAATCTCAATATTTGTAACAATCGGATTGAATTTAAAGTAATGGACAATAGGAGAAAGACAATCAAACAGTAAAGGGGCAATTAAAAAATATTGCATCATTTATTTAGAGTTAATTTTTACTCAAACATGTTTTAGCCATATACCATAATTTCAATCGTCTATAAACTTTATTAAATTCTTCATCAGAAAGTTTCAGATTTCTCATAACTTTGCAATCAGTTATTTTTTCAACATCTTTCATTACAAATTCAGAAGTTAGATTTTTTTGATGTGAATAAATTTCATTCCAATTAACAGATGTTTCAAGTTTTTCGATTGTGTTAACGCTCATTTTATCTTGATACTCAGAAACTAAATCCATGTCTAGTTTTCCGACATTTTCAAAAATAAATTGATCACTTAGCTTTTGATATCTCGAAATAGCAGGCCAAAACACTTTATGATCATGCATCAAGATAAATTTTTCTGTTAATGTTTGAAATTTCGATATGTTACCCCAATTGACTAAATGTTCATTTTTCCTCAAAATTTGATAGGTTGATATTTTTTTCCAATTGACGTCATCTTTAAATTCTAAAATGAATTTTTCAGATAATTTTTGAAATTGTGAAATTAAATCCCATTTCACTTCATCTTTTAATTTTCTAATCAAACTTTCAGGCATACCTCGCTCTCGTGAAACTTCATCCCAATCAACTTTTTCACTCATTTATAAAGGCAGAAAGTTTTAAGGCTCTTTTTTTGATCAATTCTCTTATGAAATCTTCACTTAATTTTTGATATTCTAATATCCAATACCATTTAACTTTATCTTGAAATTCTCTCATAAAATCTTCACTTAATGTTTGATATTTGAATATTTCTTTCCAATCAACTTTATCTTGAAATTCTCTTATGAAATTTTCACTTAGTTTTTGCCATGCTGATATCCTATACCAAACAACTTTATCTTGAAATTCTCTCATAAAATCTTCACTTAATTTTTGATATTCGGATAATTTTTCCCAATCAACTTTATCTTGAAATTCTCTTATGAAATCTTCACTTAATGTTTGATATTCGGATATTTCTTCCCAAACAACTTTATCTTGAAATTCTCTTATGAAATCTTCACTTAATGTTTAATATTCGGATATTTTTTTCCAAATCAAATTCATTAAATAAAATTCAACTTCTTTCTTTGCAGATATTAGATCATTCATTTATTTAGAAAAAAAATCTATAAATCAAAATCAGATAATTTTTCAACATAAAAGTAAGCTTTCAATAGCAAATCTGTCGTTTGTTCTTCATTAGCAAATGATAGATTTATTTTAAATTGAGAGTCACTTTTACCATATGTTATAAGATTAATAGGATTTAATTCATTAATTCTTCCATAATATAATCTATCATTTGATTCATCATTCCCAAGAACGATTGATATAAAAGGATTATAATTAAGTTCCCTTAAATAAAAGGTAATTTTCATCAGCATATCTGTTTTGAGTCTCAAATCAGAAGTTAATAATAAGGAAGTGAATTTATTAAAAATAATTCTAAACTTAGCAGGATAAGTATGCATTATATGTTCCTGAGTTGCTAAAAATGTTTCATTAGGAATATATAATCCATCATGATCTCTCGTTAGCATATTATCAGGTTTTTTATCATTTATTTTTGTTTTTTCATCAACATATTCTTTATGTACTGCATCATTTTTATCTTGAAGATTGGAAAGATTTTTTAAAGGAATGTTTTTCACATTATAAAATTTTTCGATAGGAATAGTATTCTTTAGACTTAAAGTTAAAGCATTATTCTCTAAATATTGTTTGTTAACAACATTCAAGTTATTGATAGGATCTTTAACATTTCCAATAATTTTATTCCTTGCGTCGAAATCACCATGTTCTGAATGAATTAAAATTCTTTTTTGTAATTTAACTATATCTGATTTTAATTCTATTTTATTTGAATCAACGTATGATTTAGTTGCAACATCACTTATATCAACAGGTTCATCTACATTTTTTAATTTTTTCTTTTCCATGTCATAATTACCATCCTCTGTCAATTTAAAACCAATTCCTGGAGAACCACGAGGTCCTTTTTTCATTTCTTTTCCTGAAATTCCAAAACGATACCTATTCATTTATAAGACTGAAAATTAATCTATCAAAGATGATACAGTTTTAAATTATTTATTTGTCATGTTCATTATCCCCTTTCTTTTTACATTTATAATAAAGTAAAATTTGTACTTCTTGGCAGGTGTATTTCTTAAATTCCAGGAAAATTCAATATTTAAGTTTTTAACATTTATAAAAGGTGGATGATTAGATGTATCAAAAGGTATAATAGGATAGAGATTTATATACTCATCAAGAGTTATTAAGCAACCTGATTCAGTATTTCTTATATTCCCAAAAATTTTCAAAAATTCTAAATAAGGTAAGGAACAATTGATTTCACCTTCTTTAAAACTTAACTTATAACCGTCTTTTGGATACCTGATATCATTGATAGTAATAGAACAACTTGTTAAATCTAAATTATCAAGAACCATATTATTTTGATTTTCATTGTTTTCTCTCTCTACATATTGAGGAATAACTAATATACTTACAATATCATCTGCTAAGAGTTTAACAGGAATAGTGCCACTGCTATCACTAAGGGAATCGGATTCTCTTAATATTGGAGCAACCCATTCTATTTCAAGATCTTCATTAGATTCTAAAAATGCTAGATACTTAACTGACACTTCAGGATTTAATCTCACATGAGGTAGCCACAAAGTTATATTAGGAATGCTCACTTTATACACTTTATTATTCACATTTGTGTATAACATATTATTAACGAGTTCGTTTCTCATAAATTCAAATTTAACTTCAATACCTGTCATTAAAAAATAATGTCGTTAAAAAATCCAAACCATTGATACAAAGGTATAACTATTTTAGTTAATTTACTTCCTTTTGTTAAGTTATATCTTTGATCGAATCCTTTATTATATTTTTCATTCATCTTTATTTTCTTAATCAGACTAGGCATTTTTTCATCATCTCCATGAGTTCCTACAAATGTAAAGGGCTCACGATCTGAAGAATCAGCAGTATCTTTAAAAATAAACATATTCTTCGCTTCAGATGACTCATAATCCTCTGTAAAATTACCCAATGAATGAATAAAATGAACGAGTGAAGGTTTAGAGATCTCTTCAATTATATGACCACCTATTTGTAATGTTCCTCTTGTGAATACATTTCCTGTGTTTACTAAAGTGACGCTATCTTCAACATTATCAAGAATTTTAACATCTATACAAATATAGCCGTCCGAATATAAAATAGCATCATTCGTATCACTAATCATAAATGTATACATTTGTTGACTTTTATCAGGATCTACAACGTTTCCGTCTACCCTATGTTCTTTATAATAAACATTTTCAATAGGATTTTCATCATACTTAGTCATCTTTGAAAAATCCCAAATTTTTTCCATTTATTAGGGATGAAAAGTTAATGAAGTCTCTTTAATCCAGATCCTAATAGCTGCTTAAATTTATTTCTTATTAAATCTCTCGATTTATCTTCAATTACATGCTTAGTTTCATCAGCTAATATTTTAAAACCTTTTTTAGCTATCGATTTTAGAGCATCTGTAAAAAGACCACCACCATAGTATCTTTTACCTCTAGAATACAACCTATGTTTATTGTATTTCATTTATTATAGTCGAAAAAGACTTAATCTAAAACGAGTTTATATATCACTCTCTGATGATTCAAATCTATGATATTATCATCTTGATCAGTTATATACATTCTGACACTATCGATATAATCGTTTCTATTCACCTCTTCAAATAAAGATTTATTTCATTTATTACTATCATACTATCAGGAGGATTTAAAGGGGAAAATAGGTATAATATATCACTAGTTCCTTCATTATATAATGAAGTGATACGATCACAATGTATAAAAATATCATCAATTCCTTTGGATATATCAGCTATATATTTCCCTCTTTGCTTAGGCTGATCATAAACCTTACTTTCAAAACCTAAAATTTCATGTAAATTACCTCCCTCGAAATCAGTTGTAAAACCTTTATCTAATTTAATTATAAATCGTGATGTTGCTTGATGAACATCAAATATAATAGGAGACTTTCCGTTAAAATGATCTTCTATTTCCTCATTTAATTCAGAAATCATGTAATTACCATTTGGAATTGTTATACTGTGTTCAATTCCTAAATCAGTGTATTTTATTACATTATTGTTAAATTTTTCGTGAATATTAAACCATGAATTCCACAATGACATGTATTTTAGTGCAATTTTTCTAGCTTTAAAGGGTATCCTAAATACAATTTTAAAATCCTCTGATTTCTCAGCATTTTTTGAATCTAAAGTTAATGTTCTCATTTATTTAGAACTAAATTTTCATTATGATCACTAGGATATTGAGTAAAAGAATAAATAACACGAGCTGGTGAATTACCTTTATTTCTTTCAGTTATATACTTCATGCAGAAATAACCACATTTCACAGAATCAAATTTTTGAAGAAACCCTGTATTATATATAATTTTCTTTCCTGGTGATTTTAAATAGGTCTCAATACTTTTAGGACATTTTGGCTTTGAAAATGAAATTCCTTTAATCTTATACTCACCAAAAGGATCAAAATATTCAACAAAATCATATTGGGGATCATTATAATAACAAACCCAGTGAGTACCAGATCCAGTTGAAATATCTAAATTAACGATTCCATTTTCAAATTTTCTCATCTTTTTAGGTAATGTATCTATTGTGAAAACATCTCTAAATCCTTTTTCTTTTTTCATATTTTGATTAATTACTTTATTGGTAATCCCAATTCGGATATATCCCCTTTCCAAGTTTTTTTTTTTTTTTTTTTTTTGGTTTAGTACCGGAACCTGAAATTTTATTTAATATTTTTTTTTAGTTCCCCAGCTCGCAGCACCACTCGCAGCGCCGAGTCCTAAACTTGCTAAAATCGGAATAAGAAACGGTAAAAATCCTCCATTTTTCTTCAATTGAGTTTTACTTATCGTAATTCTTTTTCCTTGATTAATTTGATTAATCTGCGTTTTTGTTAAATACATGTCGTAATTAGACGATTTAGATTTATCGATTTGTAAGCTAATTTCTTCGTTTTTTCTATATGCTGATTTCAATTTACCTATCTGTCCATCACTCAGATGAACTTTTTTCTTAATGTAGTTACTCATTTATTAAGGATGAAAATCCTTTGAGCTTGTTAAATGAGTATCATAATAATCAGCTACATCTTCACTAGTGATATATCCTTTCTTTAATAAAGCATCTAAAGTATCGACAGTCTCATTATATAATTTCTTACTCATCAATCCTTTTCGACCTTTTATTTTATATGTTAAATTTTCAATATGTTTTAACAAATCTATTCCAGATCCTGTTTTCACTGTTATTTTAAAACTTTTTCTCGCGCTGATAAGACCTCGAAGTTTTGTTCGATATAATCTTAACATTTTAATTCCATATTCAATTTCATCTAAAGTTTGATCAACTTTTTCACTCCCTCTGTTGATTTGGGATTTTAAATTACCTAATTTTATACTCATGTTGTGTATTATTTTTATTATTTTGTCAATCTCTTCAGGTTTAGCATCAATTAAATCAACTATTAAAGGAAGATTGTTTTCCTTTAAAAAATCTACATCAAGGTCGGTATCTGTTTCAACATAAAGAGCTTTCTTTTTCCTTGCATCTTCAATATCTTCTAATGCTAAAGGTGTTGAAACAGTTGCTGAAGTATTGATTAGGTCTTCAATTTTAGTTGTAAGAGCATTCATTTGATTTTTCCTATCTGTTTGAAGCTCTTCTAATTTTTCAATGGTTGGTTTATGAAATTCACGTATCGAGTATTCCAAACCTGCCTTTTTGTATTTTTGTTCAACATTCTTTATTACGGATCTTTTTTTTGTAATTTGGCAACTTTCACTAAATCATTTATTCTTTTTTCATTTATTATAGTAAAAAAAAATAATTTTGCTATTAGTAAAAAATAATTTTACTATAATAAATGAAATGTGAAATATGCAAAAAAGTTTATAAAGACGAATCAGAACATTTAAAAGTTTAGAACATAGAAATGCTATGTATAAGGATTATGCATTTGAAATTGAAAACTATGACAAACCCATAGAAGAAGAAGCAAATCAAAATCCTTGGTTACCCCCTCATAAATTTAGACTCATAATAATAGGAAAATCTGGTTCAGGTAAAACAACAGTCGTGCTTAACATTATTCGTAAAATTATGGATAACTTTGATGTATTATACATTTGTGCTAAAAATATACATGAACCAAAATATCAAAAATTAATAGATGATTATACAAAATATGAAGACATTGAAAAAGAAGATATCGACTTGATTTGTAAAAAGTTATCGAAAAAAGATAAAAAAGCTTTATTAGAAGATTTTCAAAAATATAAAAAAGAAACAGTATTTGTATCAGATTTAAGTGAATTTATAACTTTTGAAGATTTAGATGAAACCAAAAAGAATTTAATTGTATTTGATGATTGTCTTTTAGAAAAAGATCAAAGTCTTATTGAACAGTTATATTTACAAGGAAGACACAAAAATGCTTCTAACATCTATTTAGCTCAGTGTTATTTTCCTATACCTAAAGTTATAAGAGATAACTCTAATTATAGTATATTTTTAAAAAATCAAGGACGAGATATGAAACGCATAATTAACGATATAGACGGTTCCTTAACTAAAAAAGAATTTTATGAGATTATAAAAAAATGCTTTCAACAACCACATGATTTAGTGATGATTGATTTAGTGAATCCAAACATGAAATATAGACGTGGTTTCCAAGAAATATTATATTAAAACCGCTGGATTTCATCCGTAATAAATGGAAGAATATTTAGAAAAACGAATCTTTGTTTACAGAAAGAGTTATAATTGCTTTCACAAGATGAGCATTTCTTTATCAGTGAGTAAGTTTATTTTAAGCGGAACTGGTTTAGCAGCATTTGCATTTATACCGTTAGCAGCATTAAGTTTAAGTGCAGGAATTGTTGAAATTATTGAGAAATCGTTGAAAATTTTAGAAAGGAAAGAAGAATACAAACAATGTTATAGATTTTATAAACAATTGTTAAATTTATTGAAAGCTAAAGCAATTTCTGAAGAAGAAATTTATCAACGAGAACAAGATTTTATGAATAGTTTAAACTTTTTTCCAGTTGAAAAATATGTAAAAAAGACGCAGCTAAATGGATATAAATATGTTAAAACCTCTTTTCTTCCTTAATAAATGGTTTGTAAAAAAATATTCATATTTTTAAAGAAATCAATGGTTCAGGTTTCTTTGGTGTAATTAGTGGAGGTGATATTGTTAGTTGGCTTCAAGATAAATTAAATCCACCTGAAATGCATATTCCAGGTTATCAATATTGCGGACCGTTTACTAAACTAAAAAAACGTTTAGAAAGAGGTGATCCGGGTATAAATAGGGTTGATAAAGCTTGTAAAAAACATGATATGGATTACAATGAAACAAAAGATACGAAACAGAGACATATTGCTGACCAAAAATTTTTAGATGATCTAGACGCTATTAAAAATCCTACAAATGGTATTTTTCCTTTAGGAGAAAGACAAGCACGAGCTATTATTAAACCTATCATTAAAGCTAAAAAGATGTTTGGATTGGGATTATCTAAGACTAATATTTACTGTGTAAAATGTAAATCTCATACAGAAACGAAAGATATTAATCAAACTGTTTCTAAAAATAACAGACCTATGTTAAAAGGAATTTGTGTACAATGTGGATAAAAAAGTGTCGTTTTTTAGGAATAGGACAAAAAAAAAAAAAAACCCTAGGCCGAACATATTATGATCCAGAAACTGGTTAAATAGAAAAAAATAGAAAAGGTTATAGGCCGAACATATTATGATCCAGAAACTGGTTATTGTGGAATAAATGAGCTTAAAAGAAGACAGGATAAAAAACAAAAAGAAATTAAAGATTTTTTGCATTCTCAAGATGTTTATACCAGATTTAAACCTGTTATAAGGAAATTTAAAAGAAGAAGAGTGTATGTACCTGGTATAGAAATCAATTTGATGCTGATTTATTATTTATCGTAAAATATCGTAAAATATAGTAAATACAATGATGGAACAAAATATTTGTTAAATGTTATTGATGCTTTCAGTAAATATGCTTGGTCTTTTCCGATTAAAAGAAAAACAGCTAAAGAAGTCTCGAATGCCTTTAATCAATTATTTGGAATGGATAAAAGAATACCAAAGTTTATATTAACAGATGAAGGTACTGAATTTACGGGAAAAAGAAACTCAAAAATTATTTAAAGATAACAATATTCACTGGTTTACAACTCAAAATAAAGAAATAAAATCTGCAATTGCTGAAAGATTTAATAAAACTATCAAAGAAAAAATCACAAAGTATATGCATGCAAACAACACTAAAAAATATATAGATGTATTACCAAAATTGTTAAAAAACTATAACAATTCATATCACAGATCTATTAAAATGACACCTGTCGAAGCAAGTAAACAAGAGAACGAACCTTTAGTTTATAAGAACTTATACAAAGAAAAAGTGATAAGAAAACCAAAATTTAAGATAGGTGATACTGTCAGAACATCTAAATTTAAAACCAAATTCATGAGAGGTTACGATCCTACTTTTACTGAAGAAATCTTTAAAATTTCAGAAGTATTAAAAACAGATCCAATCACTTATAAAATTAAAGATTTAAATGAAGAAGAAATCAAAGGTAGATATTATGAACACGAATTGGTTAAATTTAATAAAAAAGATGATGTTTATAAAATTGAAAAAATTATTAAAAAGAAAGGTGATAAATATTTTGTAAAATGGCTCGGATATCCGGATAGTTTTAACAGTTG
>BPLQ01003507.1:10273-46568 GCA_021605075.1 Caerostris darwini | reverse complement strand
TAATTTTAAACTAACATGATTTTATTTTGCATTTAGATAAGATATAGTTTTACATTTATATACTGATACGTAAAGACATTTAAATATGATATTAACTCTAACATATTTATATATTAAAGCATTTAAATGTGGATGATAAAAATTGCTAAACGCTATCATGTGCTAACATCAAACAAAATTAAATTCTGATGCTATAGTTGTACAAAAAATATTTGAACGAACATTTAAACTTTTCTTTACTTATTTTTAAGAATAGGAGGAAATAATGATATCAAAAATCTATTTATATTCCACTTTCTAGGGAAATAAATATTTTTTTTTCAAACTCTTTTTAGAAACTAAGTGTATGGGAAGTTCTTATCGTTTTTTAAAGTAATAATTTTAAGTAAAGTATTATATGTTTGTTTTTTTAAAAATGCAGCAAATTTTTTAATTTTGATATTTTCATTCCTCTATTATTTCTTACATTAGCTGAAAAGTATCACATTCACTTAATGGCACATGATTGCCGATCCCACTATCAATATCTTTTTCCATATCCAATTTTAATAAATAATTTATAGTTTATGAACAGTATTTTCCTGTTTTGCTCTTCTCCTGATAGTTTTCCTCAGTAGAATTTTTTCTCAAAAAACATTGACTTTCACCGGTTTATAAAAAGTTGGTAGTTTTTAAATTTACAACAGGATTCTACATTTCAAATATTCTAATATTTGTCATAAAATAAATTCAGTGTGAGATTACGATGGAATCTATGTATGTTAGATTAAAAAATCTCATAATTTATAAGAAAATCCTTTTAATTTGTCTTATGTTCTTTTTTTCTGGTATAATGCGCGAATACAATTACACTTATCCACCAACTAAATATTTATTAGTTTAAAATTAATTGATTGATACCCCAATTAAATATTTTTTTACTCTTAAATTAATTGATTAATATTTAAAAAATTTAACAAAAATTGCATTAAAAAAATTCTTTAAACAACAATACTTAAAAAAGTCTATAGGCATTAAAGCTCTGATTATATGAATACTATTACATAATAAAGGCTTAGTAACTAATTTAGTTAATTAATAAATAACTCTTTTATTTTCCAAATAGAACTATTCAATTCTCTTTTTAATGTGATTTCTCTTAACTAAACAGAAAATGAGATGTTTCGAAATTTTACTTTTAATACCCTAAAAAAAACCAATTTACATAAAAAGACTTTTTTGTTTTATTACGAACTCTTATAACTTGATATAAAAAGCCTAGAATTAAATTTTCCTAGTCTTTAATTAAAAATAATAAATAACTGATAAATTAATTAAAAAGTAATAAATGATGTTCATGATAAGCTCTGACTGTCGGTTCACAATGCCTTCCACAATAAATAAATGATAAAATAATTAAAAAGTAATAAATTAAGGGCGTGATGAAGTCTCTAGCTCCACAATGCCTTTCACTATATACAATTACACAATTTTACATAATATTTTCACATATTTATATAATTAATTTAGACATATTTTTTCATAGATTAAAAAACATTTTTTGATGATTATCTGCTCGTACTTATGTGATATTTAAGTGATATTTAACATTAAAAGTACTTTGACAAAATTTTCCATAAAGCTAATTTTAAATTTTGACAGTTTTTCATGTCTCTTGTTGTTATTTACTTGATTAGCATATGTCGTCTTATTCTTAAATGCTTGGTTAGATTTGTCAGCCTTATAAAACTGGAAAATCTTTACAAAGCTCAGCTAAGTCTGTCGCGTTAGTTGCTTACGGTTAAAAAAAGACCAAAATAATTTTCCTTCAACTGATCTTTGATTTCTAAACTATTATAAAATTAACATAAATTAAGTTCATCAATTTTTTTTAATTATTCTAAATTCAGCTGAATTTTCATCATTTGAATATATTCATTTAATTATTTGCCTTAAAATATGTTAATGCAATAACTTTTATTATTAAACAAAATAATATGTAATTTTTTTTCTTTTTTTTACGTAATCGTTTCGCAACTATCTAATTTCTGCATTATCAGATAATTTTTCATTTTCTCAACCAAGAAAATAAATTAAATTATTGCGTCTTATTTCTATTTTTTAAGTTAAATAAAGTAACCTTGATCGGTATATCGTAGTTTTATTTTAAATTTCTTTTACGAGTTTTTCATAAAATTGCTTAGAATTCCATAGTTTTTTTAATTTATTTAACTTTTTTTTACGAGCTTTTGATAAAATCGTTTAGAATTCTGCATTTTTTATTTTAATTACTATAAATTTGTTTTATGAGGTTTTTTTTTATAAAATCGATTAGAATTCTATAGTTTTTTTATTTGATATATTTTCTTTTTTCAGTTTTGGACAATAATTGATGAATATAATGTGCTGTATGAATATGATTTATTGATAATTTTTCTTTGCTTGTTTGTTCAAAATTACTGTTCTTTTTGTTCTTACATTAAATTCTAAATTTCAGGGGTAACCTGTATATTGACCCAGCCAATTATTTTTTTTTATCTTTATCTTTACTATTCATTATATCATTTCAGAGGAATGAATTCAATTTCAATGCATCAAAATAAATTTCAAATTAAAAGAGTTACAGAGTTAACAACGAAACGCTTTAGCTCGATAGGGTCATCAGTTGCTCTTTAATAACTGCAAAACATTTACAGCAACAGAATAATTGAGAACTATTCTTTGAGGTAGAGCTGCGGTTTGTATTACAATTGGCATTTATATTAGAACTATCCTTTGTAGGAATTATAATGATAAAAATTTTAGTTAAAAAAACTATGCTTAGTAATTTTCTTTATTAATCCACTTATTTGTCATTCCACCCATAAATTTTAATTTCTGAATGTCAGTACATCTACATTTTTGAATCAGATTTTAAAAGTTCTTATAAAAACTACTAATCCTTACTAATTTTTAAGAAAAACTATTATTCTATTTAAATTATTATAATAACAATTAATGTTTAATTATAATGCGTATAATTATTGTATTAAAAATAGTTTATATTAATTAAATTGATAAGAATAGTTACGGTAATTTATTGTTGTAAAAAAAAAGTTCTTCAAATCATGACATTTCTAGCTATACGAGAAATGTTTAGCTATATGAAAAATTAAGAAAGTCAAATATCATTTGATTCAGTGAATATCGTGTGACGCATTTTCATTTACATTTGTTATGCGTTATATAAATTAGATTATTTTTAATGTGTTTTATTTTTCAATTATTAACTTAAATGAGAATGTCTACAACCAATATAATTATATTAGTAGAAAAAATTATTCAGTTGCACTTTTTTGCCTTTCCTTGATTGAAAAACGCATGCTGATTATCAAATAAGTCATAGTTTAAAAAATGGCAGTATTTTTTGGAAAGTGAAAAAGCGAGATTTAGACGCATTTATATCTGTAAACTATTTTTAACTGTATCCAAAATCTGAATTTTGGCTCAGAAATATAATGAGGTAAATAAAACATGAAGAAATAAGAGTGTTATCATCAAACGGAATATTTTGTTCACTTTATTAGTTATGAAAATTTAATTTTATAATAACAAACGTGAACGTGTATAAATCAGCAAAAACTATGGTAAAATAAATAAACTTTGTAACCACTTTTCCTCCTACGTAGGACAAGAGCCGTAATTTAACCCCCCCCCCCCCTTTCAACGTTCAGGCCTCGAGACTCTCACCCGAGAGGAATTACTGGGCAACCTAAGCTTCCACTGAAAAACATTTATTTAACAGTTTTTCAACCCGAGAGAAAATACATTTAGCTCAATTATGTGTATTAGTTGGCCTACGAACTCTCACCCGGAGAGGAAGTATCTTTCGCTCACCCTGCGCGTACGTGAGTATCGGGTTTTCGGCTTGGAAGTGGAATATTTCCACGTAAATATTATTATATGTCTTTAAATGTGTGAAATATATGTGTGGTGTTTGTGCGTGTTTAAATAAAGCTGTGTGTTCTCAAACGTGTGTCTCAATTCTCAACTCAATTACACCCAGGTACAATCCAACTGCACACTACAACCTGGCGCTCAACCGTGTTTCCCTTACTTGCCCAAAGTGGGGCTTCTCTGATTGGCAACACTACCATGTTAAAAAACGTTTACAGTAATTTCTAATCAAATACTTTAGTAAAACAAAAAAAAAAATTGCTATAGATTTTATTAAACTTATTGATTAAGGATTGGTGCCTTTGTTGAAAATATTTGAATTTAAATATAGATTATAATAAGATAAATAATTTTTTTTTAATTTAAAATGCATATGCACTTTTGAAAATTTCCCAGTAGAAAGTTAAATTTCAGGGAAAGATAATTTCTTAGTAAACATCTGTAGCAAAAAAATTATTATGCAAATCTGTATTCATAAAATATCTTCCCTTACATTTTTCCATCATTATAACAAATATATTCAAATTAAACCTAACTATATTGTAAATTATCGTTATTTTACAATAACAAGTTGAAATATTCTGAGAAATATATCAGTTGAATTATAAAACCAAAATAGTTAAATTACGTATCATCATGCAAAATATGGAAACCCAGACGTCAATAGAATCATCTTAACTTGCATATTTTAAGTTAACAATGTCTTATACAGACGCTTATTTTTCGCATAAAAAATTTTATTGTTCAAATATAACTGTTCATCATCTGTGTCAAACTTGATATGATTACAATATCAATAACTTATCATTTTTTTTCCTGGGATAATTTTCGATAATTGAAATGCAAAGCAATAATTTTAGCAAATAGAAATAAACAACTTCCTCTTCCATTTTTTTTCCGTTTCAACTATTTCCGGTTGATAGGAACTAGATACAAATTTTTCGACCAGAACCATTAGACTACTATGCATATTATTCATACTCTTGGCCTTTATCTTTCGAACAATCGGCGAAGAACAATTCGAACATGGAGTTACAAGAAAATTATCTTTTGGTGACAGCTAGATTTGCTGATTCTAAATTGATTATTGTGGAATAAAGATTTAGTGCAATATTTCCACTCCTTTTATTATTTCAGTAGATGGCATACTTTATGTTGAAATTCTTTGTTTGCGAAATTTCATGGATTAGCACTTGTTGTTATAAAACAATGTTTCGAAGAATTGTGTAGGAACTTTATAAAACATACACAGATAATTCTTATCAGAAATCTATAAAAAATGCAGACAAGAATTCTTACCGATAAATTATATATTTGCCTCGAAATAATGATCGTTTCATTTGCTTAGCTGAAATATTTAAGTTGGATAATTAAACTAGTAAAGTTACCTTCCTTTTGATGGAGGCATTGATACTTTTTTTAAATAAAATATTATATATGCAGCATTAGTTTATGCTAATTGTGTTTGAGGAATAAATACTTCAACGAAAAATTAAAAATTTTAATTTAATTTTAATTTTAATTTTTAATTTAATTTTAAATTTAATTTTAAATTTAATTTTAAATTTAATTTTTAATTTTAATTTTAATTTAATTTTAAATTTTATTTAATTTATTTTGCTATTAATTAAATTAATTTTTAAAAAAATTTTATTTGTTTTTAATTAAATTTTAATTTTAGTCTTAATTTTAATTTTAACTTTATTTTTAATTTAATTTTGATTTTAATTTTAATTTTAATTTTTAATTGTTGAAAATTAATTTGTTATATGTCTGTAACAAAATTATATATGCGGATAACACGAAATACAAAAAAAACCAGAAGACATGTTTACTTTAAAAAGTATTTCAAAGATATTTTTAAATATTAATCAATCTTAACAATCTATAGATTAAAACACTGTCTTAAAAAAACTTTTAATACTTTTTTCATCTTGCAATTTGATACTGTAACCCTGCTTCCTCCTATACACTGTCAAGAGCGCTTCCTTGTGGCATTCAGAAGAAATGGTGAGTAGGCCTCGAGACTCTCACCCGAGTGAAAGTACAGCGCAACCTAAAAATGTTTAGTTTATAGTCTCTCATCATGAGATGAAATATATTTAGCGCACCCTGGTTCATTAGTTGGACTACAGACTCTCACCCGGAGAGAAAGTTTATTTCGGGAAGTCCTTCCACGAATCGATAATTATTTGTCTTTAAATATTGTATGTTTCTAATTGTATGCGTTTGGTGTTGGTGCTTGCGTAAATAAAGATGTGAGTTCTCTCTACCTCAAGTACCTCAACCCAACCACGCCCAGATTCACTTGCCCAACCTGCGCACTACAAGGGAAGATAATGTCTCGTGAAGTTCTCGCGATTTTTTTAATAGTGATACAGGATACCACATTCTAATATTTAGTATACGATGCAAATTAAAAGGAATAAATTAATGAAATAAATAATAATTGAAATAGACCTTTTTTGTTTCATTTTCTGTCGAAAATGTATGCTTGAAATCTTTACAAATTAATCAACTTAATTACGTAATATAAATGAAATAAAAATATTCTGTCTTTAAAAAAAAATCTTCAAAACAAATTTGTCGACCAGAAATATCAAAGAAGTTTTACATAGTATTAAAAATTAAACTAATCTGATTTTATCAATGATTTCAGATTTTTTTATCTTATTTTTTATGATATTTGCTTAAATTATTTTAAATTAAACTATTTATATATCAGTAAAATTCTAATTTTTGACGCTACTTTCGGATTAACTAATGTTGTTTTTATTCAAGGTTTCTCTTTCTGCCTTTGCGTTCTGATTGTTAATTGGTTATCGTTCTGTCCTTTGATACCACAGGCTTCAGGTTTAAATTTTGGCAGTAGCATAGTAATTTGTTAGTGGTTGTTTAATATAACGTTAGTTCGTTCACATTAAAAAGAGCGACAAACCAAACTTTTGAAGAAATTGTTTTCAAGCTAGTGTTCATTGGAACAACACGAGCGAATATAATATTATCCTCTATTTAACAATTCGACAACATTTATTTATTATTTCTTTTGTGGAAGTACTTCTTTTTCATTGGCACAACAGCCCCATGTTGGGGCAAGGCCGTCTGCCTACTGGCAGATTTCGAGACAGGAGACGTTTTTCTTTTTACGAGGTCGGATTGCCAACCTTAAGCCCAACAGTCATATTAGACCGGGATCAACGGTTGAAAGTGGATTCCGAACCCCTACAAATATCCATGGCACCACCAACACTCGAAATCTGTGGCACTCGGCCATCAGACCAATTTAAAGAAATTTCTTCGTAAATTATGCAGAAAATTTTACTTTTTTAAAGTAAGTATTTTTTTTTTGTAAGATATTTTCTTGTTATAGACAACTAAGCAATACGCAAATGAAACTCTGATGTGACGCTACATAATTTTCTATTTCGTATCATTATTATAAACAAATTTTCCGTCCAGCAAAATTTTGAATTACCTCACTATAATTCAAGTTTTAAAAAGCTATTCACTTAAATAAATATTGAGAAATCAAATGAACTGAAATAATAATCTAATTTTAACTGCAAGTTATATAGTATATAAACAAATTTTATTTTCTTAATAAAAAACCTAAGATAAGAAAAAAATGAATACAAAATGTTGTTCTTATCATGGGCGTTGATTATCCATTATAAATTTACTATAAAAATATTTTTGATAGGATTTATAAAATAATGTTTTGTAGTAAAATGTCATATTATAAATTATTTCAAAATAATTCATAATATATCTTTGAGAAGTGAAAATTGTTTCTCTGAACTTTTTCTGACATTGTTTGATACCCATATGAAAGATTTTTAGAAATTTTTAAAACTCCTCAGAAATCTACAGCTCAATGCCATAGGTTTCGTGTTCAAGTCCCGGAAGTGCTATGGGTATTTATGGTGGTTTGGAATAACTTTAAACAGTAGGTCCCAATCTAATATGACTGTAGAGCATTGCACATAGGGCTGACAACCCTACTTCGTAAAAAAAAAGGTCCAATTCCGAAGCAGATGGTGTTTTTTTGTCAGTAAGCAGACGGCAGACGGTTAGGGTACAAATATGGACTATAGTGTCTGGGAGTTAGTTAGTTATTGTTTTTTGATATAAAATATTTTATGAAAAATATTTTATAGAAAATGTATGTATTTCTTCAGAAATGATTATGATTAAAATAAACATCATGAGAAAACATCTTCTGTCATGAAATCTGGCAGCACGCAGACGGCCTTCGACCCCCCCTGGGGCTGTTGCGCAAATGAAGTAGACAGAAGACCAAGGAAAGGCATGGTCTTCCGGATAATTTTCACTGGAATTTTTCAATTTTTTTCTCAACTCTCCTGAAACTATAAACTTCCGAGATATTCCCAAATACTTCAAAATCAAGCTATCTGTTATCAATTTGGTATTGCGATAGTATCATAATATTATTTAAATCTATTCGTTTTCCAAGGCAGTAATTTGAGCAATTAAAAGACGTAAAAAAATATATTTCCCTAACATAATTTGTCTTGTTTATTTTGAACTGTCAAAATGATGCAATGTTACAAATACATACATGGATGGATGCAATGCATTGTTTAATTTATTCTTATACCGTTTTTTATGAGACAGCAATTTCTTTTAAAAAATTCCCAAAAAGATTAAACAAAATTATTTTCCGTCCCTTAGTTTCCGTTTTGGCATCAGATTAACCTCGATTGATGGTGAACAGTCAACATTATTTTTAAATTTATTTTATGTCATATTTAGGATATCCTGCTAGAACTTCTTTACCTTTAAACACACACGGAAATTTTTAAAAAAATATTCAAATTAACTGCTAAAACGTTACGAACTTCCAACTATTACATGTTTTTATAGATAATAGATGCCACACTACTTGAATAAAGATAATTTTTTTATTTATTGCAGTCAGTACTAATTGCCCAATTTTTTTCCATTTCAGACAATATCCGGTTAAAACGCTAATCATATCTCTTAATAAGCGAACAATAATTCTAAAGTTTATACTGCAATTTTGTGTTGATAGCCGTGAGGATTTTGAAAAGTAACTGGTCCTTATTTTCTGTGATTATTGGAGTAAGCCTTAAAACTCCAATCAGGTTAATCGATTGTCTATACTAGTGGTTCTCAAATAAGAATTCATGGTCTCTTGGATAATCCCCATTAAGAAGCTTGATGGGGAACCACGAAGGAATCAATTGAAATTTTTTACTCTTTACGATTTCTTTCAAAAGTTTCGCCTTTTTTTTATATTATGCATTCACACGATTGCACGATTATGCATTCTAGTGCTCTGGCTTTCCGTATCACAGGTTTCGGGTTCGAGTCCCGGATGTTTATAGTGACCCACCATGGGGCTGCTGCGCCAATGAAGAAAATTTGATTTGGTTTGTAGCTTTACTGTCATTTTGTGCACACTTTAAACTAGTTAGACCGGAACCTACAGTTTAATGTGGATTCCGAAGTACTAACAAACATCTATGCCTCTGCCATTATTGTGGTACCAAAGGCCAGAGCGCTAACCAATTGGCCCTCAAGCAGCGCAATGAAGATGAAGAAGATTACACTTTGGATAATATGTTACATTAATTTATATACCTATTTAATCCAGTTTTTAATTGATTAATTAATTTTATATCTGTTTTTGTTGTCAATGGGCTCGCAAATCATCAATAAAGCCTTTAAAAAAACGGCCGTGACAAAAGTTCCTAACAAAAGTTTGAGAATCACTAGTCTACATGGTTTAAACACACTAATGTCGATTTTACCCGTTTTCCAATGCATTGACTTCAAGCATCAACAGAAATCGAGATCTTCTGCCATTGTAAAAATAGCATTAACTGCTTTATCTCAAAAGCAATTCATGTATCTCTCTAGTAGAATTTTTTATTTTATTTGAATTACTATATTTATCATACAGACAGATGTATCAGACAACAATTCTTTTTTGAACAGAAATATCCAAAGCGATTTCCTGTACAAATCTTTCTTTTTTTTAGCATAATGTTAGAATCTATAGAATCCAACCATTCGACACTACTTTAAACGTATTTTACTTCATATTTATGGAATCCCAATATAAATTTTGCGGAAATTTTTAAAAAATCTTCAGCTAAACTGCTAATGCATTATGAACTTCACTGATTTTTTGGGGCTCTAGATAACAGCGACTACGCTGGTTGAATAATAATCAATTCGCTTTGTTTTTTTCCTTATTTGATGCAGTCGTAATTGCTCAATTTTTATTTCATGTCAGACATCCGCTTAAAAAAATAAGCGATTCGTTTTAAAAAAAGAAAAGGAAATTCAATAAATTCAAATTTTAAGGAGCCTATTATATATTCCTATTATATATTCTTATATATTACTATTATAAAATCCTATTATATATTCTCAGCAAATAATTAAATTGGAGCATACATTTTTTAATGCATGTTTTATAAGAAAAAATAACTCTTAATTTAAATTTATTTAAATTTCCTGATCCAAAGACGGGAAGAAAGAAAAATTGTCTGCAATTCTGAATTTTCACTCCCTTGATTTAATGATACAAACTAACAGAAATTCAACCTATTATTATTACGGTAATAAATAATTCTTACATAATGGAACGCTCTTTACTATTATTTTAAACAGTTATCAAAACTATTTGTTTTAATATTATATGTGAATTTATTGCTTTTTTTTCTGTGTAAATAAGTTTCACCTTGAAATAAATTTTAGAATATTTTAAATTTTCATTCCCTTGATTTAATGATACAAAATAACAGAAACTCACTTATTATTATTATTATTAAGCTAATAAATAATTGCTAAATAATAGAAATCTCTTCACTATCTTAAACAACTATCAAACCATTTATTTTAGGGAATTCATTACTTTTTTGTGTGTAAATGAGTTTCACCTTGAAATAAATTTTAAATTATGTTAATTTTTTCACCTATTTCAAATAAAAATTGTCCGAAAATTTTGAAATTTTTTTTTACAAGGTGTAATAAATCTATTTAGGTGCTTTGTTGGATATCAATAGAAAAATTGCATGTTTTATTTTTATTTTGAACAGTTCATTATCCTAATAGTATGTGTTATTACATATTATTATTTTGATATGCAGGACACTTGGACTGAAATCTTTCAAAATGTAACGTCTACATCTATATATATACAGAACTCTGAGTTATTATATTATTTACAAACAAATGAAAATTAAAGATATAAATTTTCACAAGTGCAGTTCACTCCAAGGTCGGAGATTTTCAGAGTTCTCGAATCTACGACGAATCTAATGCATCCTGTAGGTACACTTTCTCCCCTTCTCCGAAAATCTCCCTTTAAAAAAATCCGTCAAGAGGAGAGGTCAGCATTTCTCACTTCTCATTGGAGTGGACACTTCCTCAGCCCATGGTCTATCACATCACTACAAATCATATAATCATATTATCAAATATAATATTTCATTGTTATGCAATTTATAGTTGTAGGATTTTTAAATCGCAAGTTCCAAGGAAATAATTTTTACAATTCAGGTAACTTTTAATGGGGTAGAAGATAAGCTGAAATTTAATTTACATTTCTTTATAACTTATTTATAAAACGTTACATCGTATTATTATATGAAATCAAATATGATATTTCAGTGTTATAGAATGTATAGCTGTAGGAGTAAATTCCAAGGAAATAATTTTCGCAATTAAGTTCACTTTTGATTGGGTAAAAAATAAGTTGTTGTTGTTTTTAAGTTGAATTGTGTTTCTTATATCTTTTTTCTTCAAAAAATATCAGCATTTGTTAGAAAAATTGTAAATTATACTTGTTATTCTAATAAATAATTATTATAAAAGTGAGAAAAAAATGTTCACATGAAACTATTTTATCATTAGCTGTAAATATTTATGTCTTATGGATATTTGAAAAATAATTTCTATCAAACAAAATGTTTATTTCATGTGTAGCTCTACAGCTAAACCATTTAGAGTAGTTAACCACAGATATAATTATTATTTTGATTTAGATTGGGAATATTAATAAATTGAGACTGTTTACAATTCTGTATGCTTTCTCTGAATTAAAGTTGATTCAGAAACATTTTATCTCTTGAGAATAATAATGAAAATTTAGGTAAATAGGAAGTATTTACAGAGAGGGAAAAGATTTATTTAGGAAAGAGGTCAACATTTTGCTTACTAACAATGAAAATGTCATTATCAGGATGGAGAAAAAATATTTTAATCCAAAAATCCTTTACTCAAATTTATTTACAAACATATATATATATATTAAAGAAGTTTTATAACTAAATTTTACAAAGTAGTATAGATTATAAAATATATATAACTTTTTACAGTGTAATTGTTTTATATTTTACTATGAAAGTAAACAAACTTTTTAATCCATTAACTATTTTGTCAATGATTAAACTAAACTTTATCTTAATATACCTCTAATTTTTTATCAATTAAAATATTTATTTCATAATTCATAGCTCTATAACTAAACCATTTAGTTTTACTAACCACATTTATAATTATTATTTTGATTTAGATTAGGATTATTAATAAACTGAGATTGTTTACAATTTTGGAAATTTACTCTGAATTAAGGTTAATTCATAAACATTTCATTTGTTAAGAATAATAATGAAAATTTAGATAAATAGAAAATATTTACAAACAGGAAAACAATTTAGTTAGTAAAGAGATCAAAATTTTATTTACTAACAATGAAAATGTCATTATCAGAATGGAGAAAAAAAATTTAATACAAAAATACTTAACTCAAATCTGTTATATATATTAAAAAAATTTTAGAACCAAATTTTACAAACTAGTATAGATTATAAAATATATATAACTTTCCAGAGTGTAATTCTTTCATATTGAAGATTTTATGACTATGAAAATAAACAGGTTTTTTTTATCCATTAACTATTTTTGTCAATAATCAAAACTAAACTTTATCTTAATATACTTCGAATATTCTTACCGTAAAAGATTATTCTGCTAGATAATACTCCTATTTATTTTCGTTTCGACCATTTTATCTTTAAAACTCCTTTGTAAAACTTTCTTTGTATAAAATTGGGGAAATGGAGTAATTACGGGAAATACTTCCAGTATATTGTTCCTTGTGAACTGTTTTGTCTCTTTTTTCGAAAAGTTCTGGTCCAAAGATTCCTCCCAAACCTAAGTTATTATTTGGAGAATATCATGGAAAATTACATCAACTTAGACCTGAAAAGAAACTTTAGTTAAAAATGTATTTTTATTTTTAAGATAATTTTTCCTTTCATTTCGAGATAAAAAGCTTACAATATACTTTTATAATTCAGAATGAGTCATTTTGTAAATTTTATTTATTTTGTTGTTGTTGTTTCATTTATTTGTGTTCGCATCAAAGGATTTTTGAAAATAAAAACGGGGAACTGAAAATATATAGAGTATTATTAAGCAGAATAATTTTGTTATATAAGAAAATAGGAAATGTATTTCTATTTGCAATCTGGTGTACACCAATCTTGAGTTTTAATTTTTTGCTTGGTAATTCAAAATTATTTACATTTTTTTTTATTCAGCATTTAATAGATAATGAACTAATATTTTCAAAACTCTCTATTTGTATTTTCAAAACTTTCTCTCTATATTTTCAAAAATCTCTGTATGTATTTTCAAAACTCTCACTTTCTCTGTATATATGTATAAATATTTTTTTATCTTTTCATATGTTTATCTTTGTTGTTGTGACTAATCCTCAGTGTTTGGCAGTGTGGGACAGACACCCCATGAATAATCTACTCATGGATGGAGAAAAAGGGGGCGGCTTCTATTATGATGAAGCACTAGTAGATAGAAATCTGAGTTGACTCCGTGTCGCTGAAGAAGAACGGCAGTATCTTCCAGGAGTACTTTTAGGGGGAACTAACCCATTTGCATAACGTATAGAATCTCTCACCAGAAACCGGAAACTCTCACCAGATAGTCCAGTTACTGAGGCAAGATGCTAAAGATCACAAACGCCGTTGAGTCTTCTGGTTTTTGAAACAGTGTCTACAACAATGACGCTTGCGGTTTGAAGATCAACCCTAACGCTCACCAGCGGCGCACGTTACCACTGTTCAACGGGTAGGGCATGTTTCTCTTTTAATACGGGATCTCATTAGAAGATATTTACCATCAATTTGATTACAAATCTTCAAATCTCTTAACCCATTTATTCGCAAAAGTATTTGTTGGAAATAAAATTATTTCCAGATTTTAAAATAAAATTCATTCACTAAGGATTACTAAACAGTTTTTCATCCTCTACGAGTCCTTTTTCCACAAATTTATATTAATATTTAAGATTATTTTTCTCTCTAAAGAAACTCTTTGACATTAAGTTTCTTTGTATATTTCCATTATTGTAGAAGTTCTAATCAAATTATCTCTACCTTTTTTTACAAATATTAAATTAAATGATCATAAAAAATTAATAATGATAGATATTTTTATAATAAAAGAATTTTGAATATTCATAATCAATGTATTTGATGATGGATGAATCGACTTTACCCAGAGTGCATCATGAGGTCAGGGGGAGAGTTCACGTTGACGACGTTCTACCAACATTTTGCCACTGAAGTTTTAAATGAACATTTCCATTAACGGCATCGAAAGGTTTGCACCCTTCTATCACATCCCTCACTATAAGAGGAAACCAAAATACAATTCTGGATAATTTCTCATTCCCTCCACAAATGTGGGATTTTCGGTTAGATTTCATTTGACGGATTTGAAACTTTTAAGCAGATGTACTACAGCAAGATGTTTGTTTTCATTAAAAAATAAAGGACCTCCGTTAAAATATAAGTGCTTATAGAATTGGTTATTGTATCAAGCATTTTTTCTCTGTTTTTAATACATTATAGCATTTCTATTAGGCGTTAGTAATTATCTATTTTGAAAGAATTTGAATTTTTTACATAAAGTTAATGGATCTGTCTTCCGTTCTTCTGAGTACCAGCTTTTTCTTTAAGCAATAATGAGCATGGTAGAACTTAGTATAACTTTTAAGCTTTCAAACAGATATTTTTGGGTGTGCTTCAATATTTTTAAATCTTTTAAAATTAGTATAATATACTGGAACATATGTTTCTATTTTGTTAATGAGGAATACATTAGGTGAGTGGAAAAAGGTGGCATTTAATTTGATTTTAGGACATTATACACTATTGAATTTTTAATAAAACTACTTTAACTCCATTTTTTTTTTTTTTAACGAAATTTATGTTTGGTTTTGGTTCGTCGCTCTACGATCATTTTGTGCAAATTTTAGGCTTGTAAGTGTGCAGTTTAACGTGGCTTTAATGTTGAATTACGCTTTAATCTACAATTTAAAGTGGTTTCCGGCCTCCCAACAAACATTCATGTCACCGCCAGATTCGAACCTGAAGCTTGTGGTACCAAAGGCCAGAACGGCTGCCAATTGGCCATCAGGTCACCGAAGCTTAAGATATTAACTTATCTTCGTTGCTTATTTTCCTTTTTAAACATATTCATAAATTGCGGAAAGAAAATATTTAGCAATATAAAGAGGCAAACATTATTGTCATTTTAGTTTGGTCAAAATAACCTTTGGATAGCTCTCAAAAGATTTACGCATTCAATTTAACAGTATATTAATTCCAATAATTTGTAATAACAGTTTTCAAAATAAATTTTATTTAATTGATAATGTTTTTTATCATAATTTTTGGAATTAAACTGAATTTATTACAAATTGAATTTACAAATTACCATTATTAAATTAATGAAGAACCATTATTAAATTGAATTTATAAATTGCCATTGAAAAATTATTAACATTATTAAATTAATGAAGAACTATTATTAAATTGAATTTATTACAAATTAAATTTATAAATTACCACTGAAAAATTACTGCCATTATTAAATTAATGGAGAACCATTATTAAATTGAATTGAAAAAGAAAGAACACCCATAAATAAATATTAAAATATCTATAACTACAATAAAAATAAAGGTTAGTTTCCTTCTAAAAATTTATATCTTCTGAAAATTATTGTGAGATAGAGTTTTGCTTACTCATCTGGAAAAATATAGATGTTCTACACTATAAGCAAAATCATATATAATTTAGAATCATAGCATTCAGCAAATCATTGGACATTATGGACTTCAAGTAATAAATACATTTTTAAAACTGTATTTATTGGTTTATTTTTATACGAAAGAGACCATTAAGATTAAATTGAATATTTATATTTATTTATTTCAAATGAAATCCGATTTATTGGGAGGCTTACTTATTTATCCTTGTATTAAAAATTACTTAACACTGTAATTCAATTTCTGATGTTTATTAAAAATATGGTTTTGATTCTTGTAGTTTTTCCTTACAATGTAAGTTTATTTGTACTGCATCTATAGTTAATCAACTTTTAAATTTCTCAGTAAATTATTTGTAATTATTGCTGTTGAAGTAATTACTGAAATAATTAATATATTATCAAATCATTACAGTAAAAAATGAAAAAAATGAATAAAAGTAAGCAAAAAATCATCTTAATTAATAATTTTAATTTAATTTTAATAATTTTTTCTAAGATAAAAGTAAAAAAAGGAATTTTTATGTTACTATTTTGTATGCTTCATTTACTAAAAAGTATTAATTTTTGGATAACAGAAATGCCATAAAATATATTATAAAGTTCCACATATTAATTCCTTCATATAAATAATGATCTCTAAAATATATTTAATTATTTGCCTGAATATTTCTTATTAATATATAAAGAAGTAAAAAAAACTATAAAGCTTCAAATTAAATTTTATTTATTTTTTTTTTAATAAATTTATAACTTTGTGTGAAAATATCAAATTTGATAAAAATAATGATAAGTTAGTGCTTTAGTCACATCATGTACTATTATAGAATTTTTTTAGGGAAATGTAGGAATAATTTTTAATTCCCATATGATGTTAATTAAATTCTTACTGATGACTTTATTATCACTAATATTTTGACAATTTTTAACATCAATTTTTTATGTCATAAATATATTATTGTAATTTTTTTAAAATTCTAATAAATATAGATCAATTGACTATAAGGGAAAATTGTGCCATGAATGCTTTAATAAATATGCTTTTACGATTTGTTGTAATATGTTTTATAATATATTTAAAATATTTTTTAATTAGCGCAGTTTAAAAATTACAAAATATCATTAAAAACTCTTATATCATTTAAACCGTTACAAATTTTCCAGCAAATTTAAATCGTTTTTAATTCATTTCAAGAGCTATTTTAATGATAACGTCGGTTTATAATCGCTTTGCCTTCAAAAACAATCAGAAGATTTGAAGAAAAATAGTTTGATTTTTCCTTATTTAAAAGAAAATAAAAAGTAAAATATTAATAAGATCTTTTTCTTTTTCTTTTACATGACATTTTATTGAAAGGTTTTGGTGGATTAAAAAAATTGCATGCATGATTTAAATGCTATTTTAAACATACAAATTAACTTCGTTACGCATTGGTATTATCATTATTGTGAATGTTATTGTTATCATCAGAACTATATTTAGTATCAGAGCAACTAATGATAAATTTATGCCAATTAGAATTTTATTTTCTGATAGCTTACTTACTTTTATATTATATACTCTTCAAGTTATTTCATAATTCAAATTAATCTATCATAATCAACAACAATGAATACTTGATATAATGATTTTATATTCTTATGCTACGATACGCAATTACCAATTACGTTCTTTAAGAAGAACGTAAATATTTATTATTAGTTTACAGCATTTTATTATATATTTATTGCCTATCATAAAAGTACGTAATTTTAGTTGCTCACCAAATTGATATTAACATTATTGTGAATGTAACTGCATCAGAACTATATTTAGTATCAAAACAATTAGTAATGAAACTATATCAACTATCATTTTATTTTCTAATAGCTTATTTTATATTACATACTTATCAAGTTATTTCACAATTCAAATTAATCATAATTGTCAACAAGACTTTATATAATAATTTTATATACTATAATATACTTTCTTATGCTATGATAAGCAATTACTAATTACGTTCTTCTTATTTACAGTATTTTATCATATCTTCATTGCTTATAACCAAAGTACGTAAATTTAGTTTTTCATTACAATACTTAGGTTAAAGAAATAATATCACCTAAATTAAAAGTGTAAAAACTAGACTTTACTGTAAGTGATTAAAATAGTGTACTTCTTCAATGGCGCAACAGTCCCATGGTGGTCCAAGGCAGTCTGCTTATTAGCAGATTGAGATGTTTCCTTTTTACAGGGTAGGGTTGTCAGTTCAACGCCCAACGCTCTATAGTCGTAATAGACTGAGATCTACAATTTAAAGTGGATTTCGAACCACTAAAGGCATCCATTGCATCGCCGGGATTCGAACACGAAACCTGTGGCACCTAGAGTCAGAAAGCTAGGCACTCAGTCATCAGGGCCCAAAATCGGATATACAAGTGTTAAAATCGTTAAATAAATGATTAATTTATTACTTTTATTTTTGCCTTTCTTGATTTTAATTATAAAAGTAATCTAATTATATATTAAAAAATATAAATCGTTTAGATTTTAGATAATTTCAAAAGATTTTGAGGTAGAATATCTTCACTTAAACATCAAAAATTTTGTTCAATTTTTACAAGATCTTCAAAAAGCTTCACTTATAAGAAAAATTTCAAAATAATATTAGATCGAACAGCATAATGTAGTTAATGTTGTTGTTGTTTCTTATTCCACTTGTTCGACAGCAACATCTAGACCAAGTCCATGAACCCGTGTGGTCTCAAACGATGAAAAACCACTCCAGGACTTGAGCACAACCGGCTCTTCTGACAATCAGTGCAAGTCAAGATAGGGGCAGGAGTTGCTTAAGTTAAGCTACATTTTGGACAACAGATAAACTTTAAATTCTGCCATATGACACATGACATTGAGCATGAAGATGACAGCTGCGGAGCCTAACAAGATTTGTCTGTTTGGATCTACTGCCAGCCCCAATTTAAGCAGCACCAGGATGGTTACAATCATGCCACTCATATACTCAGGGGGCCTTCCTCCTAGAGGAGTTGATAACTTATTTTAATCCTAGAAGCAAGCTCCGAGAAAGAGAGTGGTGGTATAATCGGGTGGGTACAGTCAGACTTTGGCCTTTGGGCCTCAGACTCAGACCTTTGGGTGTCCCATGTCTTTGTGCCACAAGGTCAAGGACAAAATAAACTGCACTTTTTTTTACCCTTTATTATGATGTAATTAATAAAATGGATGATGTAAAATATAAGATTTTTTAGGAAATAATTGTCATTGATTTTCCATTAATTATAATTTTGGTGTCTTCGAAAATTATTTTTATTTTGAAATCATTTCATAGAATGACACAAAAAAAGTCATTCAATTCTTTGTATCCTATTTTTTTTAAATTAATTTATTTTCAAAATTATGTTTATATCAAAATAAACCAAAGTTAATTTTGAGCCGAAATGTAATAAATACACCTTATGTTATAAAATATTTTTCTTATTTGGGCAAATTTATAAAACTTTAAACATATCACAATCAATGTATAAAATTGTGTTTATTCATTATGTTTTTGAATCCATGTAAAACAGGGATAGATCGTTAACTGTTTTCTCATTATCATGGAAGAATTAAATTTAATTTTTTCCTGTTATTTCTGTAAACGAATCTCTTCAAAAAAAGAAATTTATTCAATAGAAAAACATATCAATGATACCTTAAATGACATAATCATTGTTCCAGAAATTCATATTTTACCAGCATAATTCACATAATCTAAGAAAGTGCAATGTGCTTTATTGAAAACGTACCAAATTACATAAATTTGTGATGTTTTCTTAAAGCATATCCAATTCGTGCATTAAGCCAATAAAAATGTTGCAAATTTTACCCGCTTTATTATGAGAAACAGGATGCAGCAAGATGTTTACAAACACATGAAACTATTTTCTCTGTCCTGAAGGCAAGTAACTACTTTGCCTCAAATTATGCAGTCTGGATAGATTTACAAATCTGAGGAAAGTCATCGCTTAAGGTTACTTACATAAATGTAAATTTCCTTCAATGACTTTTTTTACCTCGTGCCAAAGAACTCCAAGTTTTTACTTTTCTCTGTAAGCCATCCATATTTTTTATTGTTCATATACATTTTTTCATCCATTTTAATACAATAACTAAGTAATCCGATTTATTATGATCGGTAGAAAGAAAGTTAAAAGCAATATTGTCGCTTTTTATTCATCACCCCAGAATGGAGTGAATATCTATATAATTGTGTCTGAGCTATTTCAATAAATTAATCCCCATGAAAAGCATCTAGTAAAAAACAGAAAAAAAAATTGTTTTTTATTCGAATAAGTTAGAAGGAAAAAAAACAGAAGAAAAACTGAAAGAAGAAAAAATTTTTTAAGGTAATGTTTTACTCAAACAAAGAAGAACTTTTACCATTTTAATTATTTATTAAATAATTATCCTCAATTTTGTAGTATTACAAATAAAAATATGTTCAATTTCATTTTTAATATTTTACCAAAAAACGTAACGTAAAAATACAAAAATTATTGTAAATGATTATCTATATTTTTTAATTTCATTTATGTAATATTGTAGTTTTGGATTTTATTACCTAATGTAAAATCGAAAATATATTTAATTTCCTAATATATTTAAATATATATTTATCATTCCAAAAACATGTTATTATTTTAACATGTTAATGCTTTAATTATTTTTATCAAACTTAACGATTTTGTTATTTAATGTACTGTTCACAACGTATTTAGCATTAATGGATTTTTAAGATTCTTTATAGTTAATATTATTAGTAGATGTAATAATAAAACTTTATATTAGTTATTATTTATTGATTAAAATTTTTTTATTCATAGTGTTATAAAAAAAAAAGGAAATGATAAAGAAAGAATCATCACTATTTTCGTCAGCAGAATCTATTGCTTAAATTTATAAATGAATTTTCCTTTAACAGTTTAATGTGTTGAAGAATAGAATTAGAGAAAAAAAGAGAATTAGTCTAATAATTATCAAAAATATATTTCTTTGTAATGCGACAAAAATGAGGAAAAATATTCAAATTTATAAATCAATTTCCATTTAACAATTTAATCTCTTGAAGAATAGAATTAAAGAAAAGAAAAGAGTTAGCCTAATCGTTACCAAAAATATTACTTTAAAATGCGATAAAAATAAGGACAAGCTCTTAATTAAAGATGTTTTATTGTTTTCCACATCTAATGGTTAATTATTAAAATATAATACTTTAAAGAGATAGTTATGATGTAATTCTTTTAATAGTTACTTGTTTATTTTCTTTTTCTAGTTTCTATGACTTTCATCTTCAGTCAATTCCTTCTATTAGCTCACATTCTCCTTATATATATCTTGTTCAAATTTTCAATTAATAAAATACTTTTTATTCATCCACTCAAGTTCAAATACATTTATTTTGAATTTGTAGTGGGTGACACTGGATGCTAATACAGTTTTTTCAAATATTAATTCATTCATTAAATTTAATTAATTAATTTTAGTTTCTTTTAGATTTAAGTTGCATATATCTACCAATAGATGGCGCCAGATAAACTTAAAATAATGAATGAAAATTATTTATAAAAAACTTTCTGCAATATAGTGGAAAAAAGTAGGAATTGACTTCAAAAAAAAAAATTTTATACTACTTGTTCAATTATAATATAACAAGGAGATTAATCTATGCTTTAAATTGAAACTGTAATTTTATTTTATGTCCCAAGCCTTTCTTATGGACATTGAAAAATACAGAACAATATCGTACTTGTATATAATTAATTAAATAACATTTTAAATAATATTAATATAAGTATGTAACCGTGGTTCCACCTACCGTGTTTCCACCTGTAACCGTGTTCCTCCTACGCACTGCAAGAGCGCCCCTTACGGCGTCCTGGTGACATTTCAGTTGACAAAGAACCTCCCGCCCGAGAGGACGCACAGTGCAACTGGCACTGAATGACAATCTCTCATCCCGAGAGCTAGAAGCGGAATCCTTCCTCCAAATATCTAATTGAATGTTCTTTAAATATACACGCTGTGTGTTAAATATTATTTTTTTTTATTATAATTGCGGTATTTGTATGCGTCACAACATATGTGTTATTAGATTTTGGACTCGTTTTTACCACACCCAAACAAACAACAACACTACTACAAATGTTATTTAATGTTGCTAACACAGCAAAATTAACATTGAACAATGTGAATTTTGTAAAGTTGCTAAACTCTACACTATATCTCTATTAATATTTATTAAAAAAAAGCTTAGTGGATTTAGAAATATCCATATCTATATCTTTATAACTAATTATCAAATAATTCATCTAATACCTTTATCATATTAGATTCAAACCTGATTAATTTCTTAATACGCTTAATTCCTATTTAGAGTGCCTAAATAGAGACAGAAAGGTCTCTATCCATTTCTAAGTTATTTATGTCTATTTCTATCTAATTCTCAATTTTTAGACCTAAGATTGAAACCTAAATAGATTTTTCAGCTATCTATTTAGAGTGCCTACATTATTTGTAGAAATTTTAAAAAATATTTGCAATACTGCAATTAATTGACTACCAAAAACTTAATTACTTTTTCAATAATCTGCAAAAAATACGATGCAATCATTACAATCACGTATAATAATCAATATCACAATAAACTTTTCCTTTTTATATAGTAAATCTAGGATAAGTTTTGTAATCTTATTAAGGGAGCATTTTTAGTGGCCTCTTCTTCTATTGTGATTATTTTCAGTTTTAAAAGTTGTTTTTCACTTTTTCCTTTTTATTTTTATCTTCTGTAAATAAAAATACAATTAATTTTGCTTTCCTTTATTTTTTGCTTGTTTTTGTTTGGTAAAAATAGTGCTATGATTGAAGAAAAAAATTACGATTAATATTATCTCTCGATTAAATATTATTCAATTGTTATTGATTTATTCTTATTGATTAAATATTATCGATTAAATATTATTGAAACATTTAATAAGTAGAATCAATAAATTAAATCCATATTTAATTTTAATTTTATTATTCAATTTTCATAACAAATCATTTTTTTACCTATAGAATTCATAGAAATAGGTTATTACAGAAGAGAACAATTATTCCAATAATAGACATTTGATGTAAAATTTTTGGGATCATTAAATGAATTTTGAAAGTAATCAAAAACATATATTTTTTATTAATTTTAAATGAAGCAATTTTTGTTTATTTTAATTACAAATTTCTTTATTTTTGGTGAGTATTTTAAGAAACAAGGTAATCCGTTTTTTCTTAATATACTTTCTTCATATATTAATAATAAATATACTTTAATAAATAAATTAATATAATTTTAATATATAGAAAAATTAATATGTTTTCGAAATATAATTTTAATAAATTAATATATTACATCTTAATGAACTTTCAATAAATACTTAATATACTTTCAAATAAATTGTTTCCATTTTATAGTTAAATCTGAAGATATCCCCAAATAAATAAAATTTGGAAATTATTAACATCTTAGTAAAGTTTTCCTAGTAAACTGCCTAGTAAAGTTTGCCTAGTAAACTGCCTAGTAAAGTTTGCCTAGTAAACTGCCTAGTAAAGTTTGCCTAGTAAAGTTTGGAAATTATTAACATCTTAAAATGTTTAATTCCCAATTCAACTGTTATAAAAGTTTCATTATAAAAAATTTTACAAAAGTAATTTTTCGAAAATATGCTTATATACATCTGAATATTCTTATTTATTAAAAAGTAGTACATAAAAATTTGCTTTATAAATATAATCCTTTTTTTTTTTTTTCCTAAATGAATTAAATATTGCATAAAAAAAAATTTATAAAGGAAAAATACACCCAAGAGCCAAAACATTATGACCACCCCTACATTTTGCAATGAACTCGCCTGGATGACGTGGAAGGCACGTGATCAGGTGGAAGTGGTATTTAACTGCTGCTGGAGAGTCTGATGAATCATTCTTTCACTTACTTCTGTGTGTGATGGGAAAGCCTGTGGGCCAACTCGTTATTGACAGGTGGTCATAATGTTTTGGCTCTTGAGTGTATATTAGCCATAACGTTTTTAAAAAGTAGCAGGTAAATAATTGAGTAACACAAAAACAAAATAATAAGTCTTTATTTTCCATTCATATACAAATGCAAGACGGGTTAAATGTCAAATAGATTTACAGCAACATTAATTCGGAAAATTCCATTTAATAAAACCACAATCAAATATAATTCACAATTACAAAGTAAATGGATTATAGTAAACCAGTAAATTCTTATTAAATATAATTTTAACTAGCACATTACACACTAAAAGAATTTAACAAAAATAAATAAATAAACAAATTAAAATTAAATTAAAAATATTTAATATGCATTTTGTTGTGATATGTATATTTAAGGAAAAAAATTAATAACTTTCAAATTTTTTTTATTTTAATTTTTTTTTTTTTTTTTTATATTTTATACTTAGATTAATAAACTTCAAAAACTGTATATAAATCTGATATGCTGCTATTATAATTTTAAATTCGTGTTTAAATTTTTATTATTTATGTAATAAATTACTAACTTAATGTGATGAAATTATAAAGTAGATTAAAAATATAACACCTATTAAATTTTCTATGCATATCATAAAAATTAATTAATGATGTTATTTCATTAGTTTTTCTAAATAAGCAAAGTGTGAATCATTTATGCAATTTATGCAAAATATGAATCCTTTAAGCACTTTTCAAAATTTAAGGAGTAAATTTGCATTAATTTTTTCTCAAAAATTATCACTATATTGTATTCTTATAGCATAAAATACAACCCATTACTATGCTTTTTTGCAAGTTAATTTTTTAAATAATTTTTTTCATTTCATAACAATTATTGATATTATTTCACTGCTAATAAATAAAAGATGAAATATTTATGCAACTAATCGCATAGAAATAAAAATATTAGTTTCATCTTTCTATTTAATTCTAATCGTCTAATTATTTATTTTATTATTCGTGAAAGATTCATTTTTAATGCATCTTCCATTCATAAGAGTGCATTATATATAATTGTAAAGAACTACCCAGTCAAAACCAATGTTATGTTAAAATATGTGTTAAATAACCTAAATATAACTCATTACGGTGTTGTTTTGCAATTTATTTTTTTAAATTATATTTTTTATTTCATAACTATCAATAATATTATATCAGTTAATAAATATAGCATGACATATTTAAGCAATCACTTAAAAATAAAAATATTAGTTTCATCTTTCGATTTAATTGTAATCGTTTAATTATTTATTTTATCAAAGGTTCCTTTTTAGTGCATCTTCCATTCAAAAGAGTGCATTATTTATAATTGTGAAGAACCACCCAATCAAGATCAGTGTTATGCTAAACCATGTATTAAAATACAATGATAAATCCATCTTATTTCATATTTTTTCTTTCTTTTTTTATATATAACCATTCCCAAACGTTAAATAATAACAAACGTTGAAAGTCCTTACACTTTTTTTATTTCTTTAATATCACTTCGTCTTTCTGCCAAATTCTGGGGTCCAGTCCTTTTATGAATTTGTAACCCAAAATTTATGTTTCCTTTTATTGATCTAGGGCGATACATCGACAACTGTGAAGATGCCAACATTGGTAACTGTGGTAAAACCCCTCTGGCCATGTGGTAGCCTATGGTTGCCATTCTTCGTAAGTGAAAAGTTCTGTCTTTGCCACCATCGACTATGTACCTTACATTTTGATGTTCCATAGGATAAGCTGCTCCTCCATCAACTAAAAGAGGGTGATTTTCCATTGTGCCAATATTCGGACCTTTAAAGTTGTTTTGATGTTGAAGAAGAAAAGATTCATCTATTATGTCTTTACCTCCATGACTGTCATCATCTACTTCAACAACAACATATTCTACTGGTGCTTGAGACTGAATGTTATTCTTCCCACTAAATCCTTTCTGATTCCCATTATATATTGGTTGTAAATTTCCATTGTGCATTATGTATGCCTCACCCTGTTTATAATCACCATGTTTTTCAAGTCCACCTTCTAAACCGGAAGAATATCCACTAGATAATTTTGAATTTTGAAATGTATACCCAGAATTCATATTATTTCCGCTAAGATTTTCTAAAACACCTTTAAAAGAATTCTGTGGTATTTTTAGAACGTCTCCTGTATACTGATTTTGAAATTGGTTTAATTCGTTTTGAGGCATGAAATTGTTATTCCCTTTATAATGAGTATGCCCGGTATTTTGTATGTTTGGGATTCTATGCTTTGTAAATCCTTGATCTTTGTCGAAGGAAAACATTCTACTACTGTGGCCAAACAAATTCTGAAGCGAAACTTTATAATTCTCATCATTCTGGATATTGCCTAAATTTGATCTATCATTCTCATACAGATTCGATCCTCCAAAGTTATTATTTTTATGCTTGCTAAAACCTCCTTGGTTCTTATTATATTTTCTACCCTTTGCATTCCTTAAGCCATGATTCTTGGAATGTCCCATTTCGAAATAAACGTGAGATACAGAATCAGTTTTTCTGGGAAAATGGGTAAAACTTTTTGCATTTTCTTTGTAGACTGGAGCTTGGGAATGATCCTTTTTAAAATCCTGAGGTTCATAGATAATTCCGGTATTTGGTGAATTGTTAAATCCTTTACTACTTTTATAATTATCTGGGTAAGAGTTTCCATTTTTAAAAGATATTTCATCATACTGAGGCTCATACAGAACAGTCGGTTTATCATCTAGTTCTCTAGCTCCTTTATAATCTCTTGTATTTCCTCCAAAATTTTGTCCTTTCAAGTTAGTATTTGTGAAAATATTCTTGCTCTCTGGATGACTGATATCATCACTGGTTACGTGATATTGATTATTGTTATTATTGCTATAATCGTCAATGGTATCACCTGATCCTTTGTTATTATTATTATTTTGATTATAAGAACTTTTTTGGTTTGAAACAGAATATCCTGGAGATTCGAAATTTAACTTGTTCCCTTCCTGATTTTGAATAGAATCACTAGAGTGCTTAGGACACAAAACATAATCATCTCCAATGTTACCATGAGAAGGATTGGCGTCATTCTCCTCATTTTCATAAACAACATGATTATCCTTAAAGGGTAAAGAATTAGTGTTGTATCTTGCTGATGCATGTTTTGAAGGAAAATGATATTGATTATTATTAGCAACTATTGCTTGTTTCTGATAGGAATTGCCTCCTCTTTGTTTAGTTACAGGAGAGTGAAAAGACTGACCTGCACTCGATAAATGAGTATATTTTGTGTTTTGTCTTCCCTCATCTTTTTGTTTGTATACATTATTAGAACCATGTTGTTTATTGTAATCTTGATCTTGACCTGCAGTTTTTTCAAAATTAGTTGGCGAATACTCTTTTATTTGTTCATTTGTAAGATATTCTGCTTTTATACCAAGTTTTTTAGCTTCTTCTTCTGTAACAAATTTTATTAACTGTCCAGTATTTTCATCTATATACAACTGATCCGGATCAATATCTGACAAATTTACATATTGGTTTTCACCATGATGTCTTCTGTCTTCTGAATTCCCAATTGCAGGGCCATTATTTTTATTATAACTATGCTGAGAATTTGTATCTACTAGTTGCTTTCCATGATTTCTTGGAAAATTATACGTTATTTCCGCTTCAGGTGCCGTATTAGGGGGATCTACCTGATTAATTTTTCTTGAAGATGGGGAGGTATATTCTTTATTTCTTGGCTTTTTGTTAAGCTCAGATGATTTTGATTGGCTATTTGAAAAATATTGTGTGGAGTATCCATCGCCATGATTATTATATTGAATTCTATGATTTGATTCACTGGATGGTCCACCTTTAATATTTGTTTGAAATTGCTTGGCATGTTCCGAATCGGGCTGTTGATTCTCATACGTATCGAAATAATATCCAAATGTGTCATCTTCTGGCCCATAATTTTTCCCAGGTATGTGAGTGCCTTTAACAAATACTATAGTTTCTTCCCTATTTTCAATCTTTTCATGTTTGGGTGAATCATTATTTTCTAATAGAGATTCTGTTACAATCCTTTCGTCACTTGATGATCTATGTTGTGGATTTTGATGAATATTTATGGTTTCTTGTTCTTCCTTTGATATTGAATGCGTCGTCTTTTGCTTTAATATCGTTATTTTCCTTGTACCTTCAGCTTGCTTCAGAGGAATGAGGTCAGCGTCTTCTAAATCATCAGATGGTTCATGTCTGTCTTTTTTGTGGTAATTTGATAACTGTTGGTTGTCCAACTTCTTCAGATTTTCATCTTGGTCAGATTCTTCATGTAGGGGGCTTTCAACTTCTCTAGGAGGAGTTGGTTGATAATTATACATATATTCATTGTCACTACTGGTATACAATTCTGTAGAAGATGGTACAGTGGGACTTGAAATTTCTGGAGATGTTTGGTCCTCTGCATTCAAATAAAATCTGCCGTTTTCTGAATCATCAAATCGTATATAAGATTTATTGTTTTTAGTCATAAGACTGTCTTTTCTAGTATGTGAAAAATCATTTTCAGTATTTGCCTTCAATTCCGACACTGAATTAGTTGCTTTAGGAGTTTCTGAATCACTAAAATACTCATGTTTATTATTCAAACTTTTCTTAATCAGTGTGGGATAATATGCATCGAAGCTCTGATTTTCCGATTCAGAATCTTGTTTGCTACAGTCTGAATCACCTTCAGACTGTTGGAAAGAATCATACATTCTGTTATCATATGACAAATCAGTGGAATAATTGTGCTGATAATCTTCTTCTGGTTTCTGAAATTCAGGTAAAGGTTCAGTGATATTATTATCAATTCTTGTGTCGTCTAAATCCTCCGATGTTGACGAGTAATTTGCAGTGCTGAATTGCAAATCTTCTGTACCATCATCATTTATTTCTTTGTGTAAATATTCATCTCCAAAATTTTGTGGTAATTCAGTTTTAGCTTCCTCATTGAAAAAATCGAGATAATCTTCCTTATTTTCAAGATTTTCGTATAAATTTGCATCTTTTACCTGAAATTAAAATTAAAAATCAATTTTTATTTGAAAAGAATAAAGATGGTTCCTTAATTTTTTTTTTCAATCTGCTGTTTTTTATACATTAAAAAAAATCAATATTAGTGACTTATCAAAACTAAAATAATAAAAATTATTTAAAATCAATTTATATCTTTAATGTAAAACATAGTTATAGTTAAATAGTGACTTATTAAGACTCCATGTCAGAAATCCAAGCCATAGATGCACATAATGTAGCGGAATCAAAAATTATTGACTCTTGAAGAAGAACTCTTGATATTCTAGTTTCTAAAGGGATGACTGTTGTGTTTGCAGTGGATGCCATCTAATGTAGGAATAGCTGGAAGTGAATGGGCTGATAAATTAGATAAAAAGGAAATTAGCTAACTGAAATTTCACAATCAAATAATGGTGAAGTAGCATTTTCATCAATTAAGAGAAGTATTAAAATATGCTATGGGAAAATTTTGTCATCAAAGTTTTAGAAGAAACTAAGCAGTTAAAAGAAGTGGAGGGACTCAATTTGTAAAATCCCAGACTTCTCTAGATCCATCGTAGTAGCGGCCTTCCTCTTGGAGGCTGGACATGATTGTCTTGCTAAACATTTACACAGCATTGATATACACTATGTGGAAGAAAGTGACGGGACACGACACTATAATGACATAAACCCATATTTATTAAAATTAATAGGAGGTAGGGCCTCCTTTGGCTGCGATCACAGCTGCAACCCTTCTGGGCATGCTTTCCACTAAATTAGCCTTAGTGACAAGAGGAATTTCCTTCCAAATGTTTAACAGGAAGTTCCATAGTTCAGGCTTGCTTTTGGGGAGTGGGATGCAGGCCCTCAACCGACGGTCCAATTCGTCCCAGAGATGTTCAATTGGGATATCAGGGCTCTGCGCTGGCCACTCCATGCGTTTAACGTTGTTGTTCACATACCAATCAAGAGTCCTCCTTGCAACATGGCATGTAGCGTTGTCGTCTTGATACCAGCAATCATTAATACCGTACGTTGCCCACAAGGTAGGAAGGACATGATTGTCGAGAATATCACAGTATCTATCGGCATTCATCGCTCCATCGACCATCCAGCCCCATACCAGGAGAAACAGGCCCATACCATCAATCCTCCTCCACCAAACTTTACAGTTGGGACGACACACTCGGGCAAAAGGCGTTTTCCTGGTAAACGACATACCCAAACACGTCCATCGGAACGGAAAAGGGTAAATCGTGACTCGTCACTCCAAAGGACGCGTTTCCAGTCCTCCAGAGTCCAAGTACGGTGGTCTTTGGCCCATCGAAGGCGCGCTTTCTTGTTGGTTTTCGTAATCAAAGGCTTATGGGCCGCCGAACATCCAATGTAACCTAACTTATGGGCCTCGATACGAAGAGTCTTGGTCGAAACGGCCACACCTGTGGCTTGTCTAAACTCATTAGCGATGTTATCCATGGTTACTTCGAATCTCCCTACCGAGCAACCGCCGGTCCCTGCTGGTGAGAACTGTAGGTCGTCCACTTTGGGGTTTGTTCTGACAGTGCCCCTCACTCTTGTAGCGACACACAACACGTGCTACAGTTGATTTTGAGCAGTTACGGAGACGGGATATCTCCCTAATTGACACCTTGGCAAGATGCAGTCCAACCAACACACCTTTCACGAACTTAGACAACTCTTCCCGTGGCGGTATCTTGACAAAAAACAACTCTAGTCGACTCCACAGAGTATTTATAGGATATGGCTGACACGTGATACCTATTATTGCGCATGTGTCAGCAGTATTGTCGACTTTTCTACTTTTCGAAGGGTGTCCCGTCACTTTCTTCCAGATAGTGTATATAGCAGTCCTTTGTGCAACCAGAACTCTGAGATGGACAAAGATCATTTGCTAACTTGTTCTTCAATGAATGAAGAAAACTTATAGAGCAAATAGATATTGGCGGGCTGGGGAGGTGATGCAATTGGCATCCAGCGACTCATTTTCTTTTATTTTTATGTAGTCGCAATTTTGCTGTAATTATTGTTATTGTTATGAGTTACTATTTTGTTTTGCTGTTTTGTATTCCATCTTTATGCTCCAATCATGCATCTGTGATGCATGGGAGTCAACGACGTAAATTCAAGTACTTTTGCAATAATTAAAAAAATATTTCAATAAGAAATAAAATTTAATATTTTTTTTATAATTTAAATTATAAAACAAAAATCCTTCGCTTGGAAAAAAAAAGGGAAAAGGAAAGAAATAGGGAAATTAATAGAGAAAATATTAATAAATGAATAGGGAAATTAGTAGGGATTTAGGGATAGTTAAATATAATAAATAAATATTTTTCGATTCCGAAATTATTTTTAATTACTTGAAATTAAATACTGAAATATATTAATTTAAATTATTAAAATCTAGATTTCTAATTATTATTCTGTAATTTGAAAAACTATAAATATTGCTTGAAAATTAAATTAAATTTAGAATTGCACAGCATTATCTATATCAATATAAACACTGTTTAAAGAATTTAATGTATATCAAAAACACAAGAAGGTTTTATTTTTATTCGTAAACCCATATATCTGCTTATTTAAGTAGGTAATATCTTTAATCCTTTCTCAACGAGATTAAAGAGATTTCCTTTTCAGGATAAACAATACTGCAGTTTTTAAGGTTAATATATGGATTGAAATATTAATTGGATTGAGAAAATACACTTTTAACATTCCTACAACTGAAATGCGAGAAATAAGTCAAAAACTACTTCCTTTCTAAAACTGTTATTGTAAAACATTCATACTTCTATCTTAATTCGAATGGCTTCAAGCTGGAAAACTTCGAAAAGTTTCCCTGGTAGTTAAATTGAAATGGAATATTTTGCAATTTACATTCTTCCTTTCAATCAATGGATATATCTTTGCCTCATAACTTTCAATTATAGTTCGTAGACTATGTTAAATGGATTAGGAAGATTATACTTTAAGTAATGGTTTCCTGTCCTTGTTTCTGTATCTAAAAAGGATTTTGTAGCAGGTTTGATTCTCGTAATGTTGGTCATCTGAATGCATAATTCGCAAATATTTCTCTACGCATGGTAAGTGGATGTCGTCGGATGTGAATAAAAGCTCTATATAATAAGTGTTGTTATCTGAGGAATCAGTATATCGTGAATATATATATCAGCATATCGGGATATACTTATCAGTATAAGCGTTATTATCTGAGGAAGTACATGAAAATAGATAATTTACTTAAAGCATATCGATAACAGTCAAAATAATTTCGTGCATATATATAATGTATTCAATTCTAAGTTATTGGTAACGTAATCAATAAATAATTGAAGAACAATTCTTAATTAAATAATACCAGAAATGTTTAGTGAGCAATGTAAAACGTATGCATTTCGGAAGTGAGGGAAGATAATACAAAAACACTGTGTTCACTTACTGAACTGTTGAACATTTTATCATGACTTTCTCATTATAAAAGGTTCAGCAAATTTGGATTGGTAATAAGTAAAGAATCACAAGTAGTGCCTCATATTTTCATCATTAAAATACCTAAATTATACAAGTATCATAAAATCAATTAAATCCAAATATAAAAATAATCAGAAATAGAGGCAAATAATTTTTACAACACTATCTTAGCATAAATATGTCATCATCATCATCATCATCATTGGTGCAACAGCCTCCCATGGTGGACCAAGCCATCTGCTCATTCGTAGATTTCGAAGCATGATATATATTTTTTTTACCGGCTAGGGTTCTCATGTTAGACCGGGGTCTACAGTTTAAAGTGGATTCCGAACCACCACAAACAACCATGGCAGCACCGGAACCCGAAATCTGTGGCACCGCACGCCATTGCACTAGGCACTAGGCCATCAGACCTCAGTATAAATTTGCATATTATTTAATTAATCACGACTAAAAAAAGTAAAGTTATTTAAAAGTAAAGGCTTTCAGCTTTAATCCTGTTAAATCTTTCATTGTCTTCTCTTGCTTTAATCTTTATTATATTCAATTTAAATTTAAATTTATTAACAGGAAAGATGCTCCTTCAACATACAAAGTTAATTAAAATATTGATTTTTTTTCCGTCGAAAAATACCCATGCGGAATAGTGCTTAAGAGTATATTTTTTTTTCTTTTTATAATTAATTATGACCACTTTAAAGCTCAAAAACAGTAGCTAATAGCATTGTTAAAATCTTATTTTTCTGTTATTTAATAGGAAATTGTTATCGCCTCATATAGGGTTGCAGTATTTTCTATTTTCCGATATAATATATTTTTTAAATCATCTTTTTTCTCAAACGTTATTTTCATAGTATTAGATATTTCTCGTAGATGGCAGCACCATCTCTTTGAGAGTGCATAAGGAAAACTGATTTGCTTACTCTCTTATACTAAGGATTAAAAAAATTTTATAAGAAAGCAACAAGTTAAAAAACGAGAATTAAAATGTATTACTGAAACTCAGTTAGTTATTAGGAGATTGTATCTATTTTGAAAAGTGCTTGTAAATCAAATTAACTATATTGGAATTTGCTTTGTAAAGGGGTTAAAAAGTAAAGCAAAAAGAATCATTTCAGGGAACATATCATACCATAACAAAATTTCAACTATTAAATATAAATTAAACAAAATTTCATTATTAATTTCATCAAAATTTTTTTATTTTTTGTTTAAATATAATTTTAAAAAAATCAACATATTTTTAAATTTCTGAAACAATACAATTCTTATGTATTTACAGCTCTATAAAAAAATCTGCACAATTTAACTGAATTTGCTATATTCAGAGAATGAGGTTTAGTTTTTAAAAATGGTTTAGATTTTTGTCTCTATTGGCCAAAACAGCGCTTTAAGACGGTCTATTTTGTACTAAGAAATATATAAAGTTAATGTCTAATACTATTAATTCAATTTGATGAAAGACATCCCTTTCACGAATGATACTTGTATTAATAAAGACTGCGTATGCACTTTACCAAAAAGTGGCATACATAGAATAATAATACTGTTACTGTAATCTACTATATTTCAAATGAAAAGAAAAAAATTTATGCATTTTTAAAGTATCAATTAGGCTATCAAATAGTCAAAAACCATCTTCATCAATATTAATATTTATAAAATAATTACCTTCAATATTTCATTGACTTCTGAATCGGTTTCACATTTCGACAGCTTACCAAGAACTGGAAGACAAAACAAACTTTTTATTTATTTTATTATTTACTTTAATAATTTAAATTGACAATTTCAAAAATAAACAAAAAAAATATAAATCAATTCCCTGAAAATTTCAATTTATTATAGGTGAACATATCTGATAACCTTTTTTTCCCGTAGAATTTGAATATGCGGTAGTGAACTTCACGTTTATAAACACCACTGAATTGTAAAGGGCAGTGTAGTAGTACTGAACTGTGGGACGCTTTCATAATGCTGAATCTCCCTTCCTAATTCTGAATATCATACTACTCATATCTTGTTTTCAAGTCATGGATGATGTCAGATTAAAGTGACTGGTATTTAAAAATAATAACAATAATAGAACTATTTCTTATTATATATTTTAAAAATACAATTACAATGATTACTTGACCTTTTATTATATAATTTTCACATTTTAAATTCATTATTATTCAATATACGGCTAAAATTTTAATTAAATAAGAATATTGTATGAATTATACATATTTATACCACTATTAAGATCACCAAATTATTGCAATCCTATTGGGTATTGTCTAATCTCTAAATAATAGCATCCATTGCTTTTTTTTAATTCAGTCTTTAATCTCAAAAATCTCAAGTCTAAAAACCTTAATCTTAAGTCTTAACTCAGGACCATTCTGTACTGTTTCATGTCATACTCTCCATTTTTTGACAATTTCGTAAATTTGTAGGGTTTCTTTTATATATTACACACAGTTTTGCACCAATTGCATTCTAAAAACACAGTTATTTCTGTTTTCATGAAGAATTTATAAGAAAACATTTATAGGAGATCAAAATTCACCATTTTCTTCAAAACATTGTTCTAACTAATAAAGTTCGATCTTTACTCAAGGTTACTTGCTTAGAACAATTCTCAAGAAAGTTTTGAAGTTGTTTACTTTAAAGGACTTTTTAATAACTTGTAATTCTATTTTGTCATTCATACACTATATATACTGCATCAAGCTCATTCATTTACATGCTCAATTAGTAAAAAAAACAAAAATTAGCATTATTTTTCTAAGATTTTAAATAAGGAGACACTTACACAAAAATACCTTTCATAATTTTCGATAAATAAATTTAAATGTTTTAAAACCTCTTACTCACTTTAAGTGCTTATAAAATAAGAAAATAAATATAAATATTTTGAGAAAGTCTGGGGTATTGTATTAAAAAAAAGAAATTATTACATAATAGAAGAAGGTATAAAATATGCAACTTCAATAAAAATGTGTGACATATATACATATATATATATACTAAATTATTTTAACAAAAAACATTATTTTATTGTTATGAAATTTAAGAAAATAAAAATATGCTATAAGTGTTTAACAGGAATTGATTTTTAATTCGCCTTTTATAAACTTTCTCCTATTTATCATTATAATGTTGAAATCTTTGAATCATTGAATCATTGCAGTGATTTAGATGAAATCCATCCAAGTAAGGACCTCAATATCTTTAATATATTTATAAATTAGATTAAATAAAATGCAATAATTTTTTTTCTATGTATTTCTGACTTATTCAATAAACCTCATGTATAGTTTTATCTACACAGTTGAAATACATTTTTGATATACTTTTAAATGTTTGGATACATAAGAACCATTTTACATTATAAATATCTTTAATCATCAGATTCTAATATATAAATGCATAGACAACAAATCTACTAAAATAAAAATTACTAACATAATTATTAAATCTATCTTATTCCATCTAATACATAGACATTTAGAATAATTGCAGTTACAAGGTGGTACTAAAAAGGTTTTAAAAAGATTATTATATCAAATAAAACACTAATTTACAATGTATTTGTTGCAGTTTTAAAATTTTCTTACCTAAAATACTAAGTACCAACCTCCAAATCATCTTAAATCATTAATGGAACATACACCACCAACTCATCTAT
>BPLQ01003506.1:0-32821 GCA_021605075.1 Caerostris darwini | reverse complement strand
TACGATCTTCTTCTCGATAAAGCTTCCTCCGCGTGGGAGATTTTTGAAGAGAAACTTTTTTTAGTTACGAGAATGAAACATATTGTTTTCAATGTAGACACACCCACCTGTGTTTATTTAGTTACGACCACTGAACGCGACCCGTTCTATTTCAAAGGTGATGAAATTATTTAGTGTCTCAGGCTTGTTTGTTCCCACGCGCAGTTGATTATTTAATAATCTTGTAATCCGCTACAGGAAAAGGAATATACCGATAAACATATAAAAAAAAAATTGCTGACTTATCCATAAATAATTTAAAATTTCCGAATAATTTTTTAACTTTTAAAAACAATTTGCGAAACTCTCCACTAATAAGTATTTCACTCAATATTGGAGGATCTCCAAAATAATTTTTTTAACCTGTCTTCAGGTTTTAGTTTCAGAAGGAGTGTACAAAGACATGCAGTCTCTTTGAAAACCAAAAAAAACTTTTTCTAGTAGGGAACTATTTAATCACCAAAGTAAGATGTTGCCAGCTGACAAAATAACGTCTATAATTGTAGTGAAATCTAAAATAATGTCTATGATTGCAGTAAGAATTAAAACAATGATTATTATTATAGTTAATCTAAAATAACGTTTATAATTACAGTAAAAATCTAGAGAAAGGGATACCGTGAAGACGTCCGTTAGCTTTTTCGTATTCATAGGAAACTGAGCATGCGCGCTAGGGAGAAAAAAAGCTAACGGACGTCCTACGGTAACTAACGTACGGTATGCAAAAACTCTCTAATGTCTGCAACTGCAGTAAAACCTGAAATAATGTTTATAATTGTAGTAAAACCTAAAATGATGTCTATAGTAAAATCTAAAACATGCTCACAAAACTATACTTCAATCCCTAATTGAAAAATCTTTTTCCGACAGTAATATTATTTGGGGATTCTTTTCATCTTATCTCAAAGAAGTAATAAAGATAATAAGTAATAATAGAAATAATTCAGATATTTCAAATATGTGAAGTGTTTTCCTTCTAGATAAGACATGAAAAGTAAATAAATGTCCTGTATGATATCAAAACGAATTGAACAAACAAATGCTCTTATAGAAACCTAAGATGTATTGGTTAGTTATTCAATCTACAACCTATGTAGTACCTATTAAAGATACGAACTGTGAGGCCGGACTTTTTTTCTGGCAATTGAACAAACAATTTTGCAATTTGTTGTAATTTGAAGATCATTCTATTGTTTAAAGTGAACTATCGAAATTAACTTGTAAAGGGGGGGAAGACTCTTCTGAGAAATATTATAGAATCTCTTAATATGATTTTTTTTTCAGCCGGAGTAAGAAGAAAATATATAAATCTATCTCAAGTTCGTTTGAAAATGGTGGTTAGCATGAGGTGAAAGACAATAGTTCGAGAAAGGAGAGAGTTTCAGATTTCATGGATTATCTAGCTTGATACGTAAACGCCCTGATATCAAAGATTTTGATTCCAAGTCACTCACAATCGGATATACCGGTGAAGGACATGATGCAATGGAAGCCATTCAGGTTTCGAAAATTGTGGAAGCTTCCCTTTCAAACAGTGAGACCCAAGAGAAAGTTTACATAAACCTATATGTAAACATAATGAAAACTAATAAGTTGCGAATGCGGATTTTTAATATCATTTATAAAACAAGACTTGATGTAAAATAGCTGAATTATTTAAAGCGAAATTTAGAAAATTGTTATCTCAGGCATTGTAAAGGAATTAATAAGAGGTACGAGTATTCGCTTCTTAAATAATCAGCATAAATTTGTATCTGTTGCTTCTTAAATAATCATCATAAATTTGTATCTTTTGCTTCTTAAATAATCATTTAAATAATCATCATAAATTTGTGTCTTTTGCTTCTTAAATAATCATTTAAATAATCATCATAAATTTGTATCTTTTGCTTCTTAAATAATCATTTAAATAATCATCATAAATTTGTATCTTTTGCTTCTTAAATAATCATTTAAATAATCATCATAAATTTGTATCTTTTGCTTCTTAAATAATCATTTAAATAATCATCATAAATTTGTGTCTTTTGCTTCTTAAATAATCAGAACGATCGTGAAAACAATATTTAGTTTGTTAAATTTCAAACTTGGAGTAGATAACACTCCTAAACGTGCAAAAATTATGCCTCAGCTGATTTCCTTTACATTCCGCTTTAGCCCCGTCGGTGGCATGGATATTTGTAGTGGTTCAGAATCCACTTAAAACTGTAGGTTCCGATCTATTTAGCTCTCGTGTGCAGAAGATGACTGTAGAGCTACAAACCATATCAATATACGTTCAGCTCAACATTTACGACAATCCTCGTCAAGAAGAGAGGGACAATGTTACCATTTATAGGCCAAAGGAGACAGATATTACAAGTATATACCTAAATTAGGCTTATTTCTTGCTCAGTACTTAAGTGTCCGATCCCAATTTTAGCATTTTTTCGTACATAACGTTGTTTTTTGAAAGGAGTACCTATACAGTTTGGAAAAGGGAAGTTTAAAGTTTGAAAGGAGTTGCCCCTATACAGTTTGGGAAAGATATATGAGTGACGATTTTGACTAACGTCTCTAAACTCTTGACTAACGTTTAAAATGCTATTTCCACTGTATTTTCACTTCTTCGTGCATCAAAATGATATAACTGTTTTCAAATGCTTGGCATCTTGAACTGGGGTCATTCGCCATAAGAATTTCATACATGTAGCAGATTCAACGTCATATAGGATGTACCATAGCTGGCTTCATGCACTGCATCTGTAATTTGCCACCGAAATTTGCAAGAAACCTTGCCACTTGGTAATCTAAAGAGTATCTGTTAACAGAAGAGTAAATACACGTACTTAAGAATTATATCGATTGCAGCTCCACCTACCGGGTCAAATTGTAAATCTAAATCATCCAAACTCAAATACACATAAAAAATTTCATCAAAATCGGTTCAGCGCCAAACATACGTAGGACGAGTTCAGTAACAAACATACGTACAGAAGAATTATACATAAAAAGATATATTAAAATGAAAATTTTTAAAATATTTTATTATTCTAGAGTACAAATTAAGAGAGATCTCTGCACTTGAGTTTCGATTATTAATTTATTTAACCTTATTATTTTATTGACCTCGAAATTTATTTATTTAACCTTGGAAAAATACATCATTCATTCAAATTAAGACATTACGAGATTCCAAATATGGCTTTATGGTCATATGAGATAAAATCTTTCAACAATAATGGCGGGTTAAAAATGCAATTCGCATTCGAAAAGGGACGAAATTCATGATCTTTGGCCGCTTATCAATTCCCATCACAGCTATGTCTTCAGGTATTATTGGCATTAGTTTGGCGAGAAGAAAAAAGCTCATCGGTTCGTTCGTCTGGCGCCACGAATCCATTTCCATCAGAGCTGTCAAAACCGGAAAAAGTTTTTCGGGATCCTGATGTTCCATAACACGCATCTTACGTGATGGGGCTCTTAAGCGATTTGTATGTGCCGCCACAAATGCATCTTGTGACCTTCAGAAGGTCTGGCAGGCAATGTGTTTTTCATTCTAAATCATCCCTTTAAAGAAAATACCCATAGCATCTTATCCAGACTTAAAAGGTGAATAGAACCCAAAAGATGGCAAATACTAAAGTTTTGTTTAATATAGATTTTCAACAATTTTTTTATGAAAAATACGAAATGTTAGTCTCAATTAAAAAAATGTGTGTATTTATTTAAATTTTTATTCAGTTAATTTTTTTTTATTTAGTCTGTTCTTCACAATTTTCAGCGTGAATATTAAGATATTAATCATATTGGTGAAAAGATTTTCCAATACTTTCTGCCGCTGGCACTTCGAAGCAGTTCTTTGACGAAACGTTGTTTTTCCAAATCTCTAATCAGCTATCGAAACATGTAACAGACACTTGGGGCCAGGTCTGGGTTGCGCTTCAAGTGATCGAACACTTCCTATTGAAATAGTGCAGGATGTGCTGTTGGAGGTTGAAATAAAAATTGCCATCCTATATAATTTTTTTAGATTGTTGGATGGATCCTAAGAAACCTGGTAGATGGCACTTTGGCTTTCTCCTTAGATTGAAGGCGGTCTGATGGCCAAGTGGCTAGCGCTCTGGTCTTTGATATTCCAGGCTTCAGGTTCGAATCCCAGCGGTTGCAAGGATGTTTGTGTGTGTTTCGGAATCCACTTTAAGACGTAGGTCCTGGTTTGTGTAGCCCTCGTGGGCACAAGAAGACCATAAAGCGACAAACCAAACCAATCACAATTACTTTTTTGTTTGATTTTGTTTAACATCGGTGGGCCTCATGTATACTACGAATAGCCCACCGATGGGTGATGAGAGAAGGACAATGCCTTCCAAAAGGACATTTAAGGGGTAACTGCCTCATATTAGGGTGTGGTATAACCTTGTAAATTCCCACCATGTATCCTGACTATAGTTTTCAAGATGCTTTTTCATATATTAACACAATCGCCATCGAGTCTCCTCTCTTCTGAAAACAGTGACTACAAGAATGGCACCAGAGGATTCGAATTTTGTCCTGACCTTCTGCAATTTAACTGCGCACTTTACCACTAGGCCACAAGTTGGGTTTCTTCGTCATTGATCTACACTTTATTAAAATGGATTATGATTAATAAAAGTAACTATTTTAATTTAATTAACTGTACAATATATATATATAGTTAATAATTATTAAAAAGCCCATTCCGCGTTGGCCACCCCTGGTCTAGATGTTGCTGTCGACCCAGTGGTGAGATAAGAAACAACAACACAATCAAGGTTTTTAGACTGCATAGAAAAGGTGACCCAAGAAAAAGTCAGAAAAATAAAAGCCCAGCCATGGAAAAAGCAATCAGCTAAGGAACGCATTACAGAAACCCAAACAAGTCGAAACGAATCGGACGAGTTGAACGAGTTGTTTCTGCTGCTTCGGTGTTTTTTATGTGCATATATATTCGAGCTTGTTGACAAAGCGGGATGACGCCCTCCCGACGACACACGGGGGTCAAGGATTTATCTCCTCATTGTTCCGCGGAATGAATTCTGGTTTCGAATGTCATCGTCCACCAATCCAGTTCGCGGGTGCTTAACCTGCCGAGCATGCCCCTTCAGAAAAGGACGCTGAAAGGATGGAGATAGACATTAACTTCTGCCCTTAAGGAAGATCGTTATGCAGTGGACAGAGGTAGTTAAGAGAATGGGCCAAAAAAAAAGGAATGGAATTCAGTAGTGATGACATAAAAACTGGTTTTTATTTTACAATCATAAAGCTACAAGATTTGAAAATGGAGTTTAACGAAAATAATTCACAGTAAGTATCTTGTTATGTCCCTAAATTGTCAAGGGACATCTCAGCTTTAAATAGAGTGGTGTGATGTAGTTTAATAGTGGTAATTAAAAACACAAAATATTCACCATTAAGTAATTCCTTCCATTGTATTCCGATGGGGTAGAAAGGTGTGAACCTTACAAATAAGGGCCTGAATGGCCTAGTGTCTAGTTCTCTGAAGCTCACTGCCACAGATTTCGGGTTCGAGTCCCGCAAGTGCCATGAATGTTTGCTGGATTCGGGATCCCCTTTAAACCGTAGGTTTTGGTCTAATTCAACTGTAGAGCGTTGGCCGTAGGCCTTACATAGTGAAAAGAAAACATTCGCCGTCTAGAAATCTGCCAGTAGGCAGCCGGCCTTCACCGACCATGGGGATGTTGTGCCAACGATGATGATTTTGTTATTGCTCAAACTCAAATTTCTTAGTGTTTAGCAATATTGGACATTTCAAGACAGATATGCAGAAGATTCAATCTTAATTAAGGTGTACAACAATATACTTCCTTGTGTCATCAACAACTGGGAATAACTCTAAATCCACGTGCATCATAGCATGCGAAAATTTCCAGATTCACAAACCAAACTGCAAGTTTTGCTGTAACCGCAATTGAAACGCTTTCGGTTTCGTTTGCGGCTTTCGGGTGAAAGGAATTATCGCTCGGTCTGGGATCGGAGTTTTGTCCCGCATCAAATAATTTACGACTTTCCAAAGAAAGACTGGATGCCCGCTCGTAAAGGGGAAATAATGAGGACTTTATTTCGAGATAGAACTACAACACCTATGTATAAACGTATACTTGGCCACATATAGTATTTCAAATTTGGCTTCAACTCAAAGATGACATCTTGAAGATTTGCGACTTCTTATATTCCTCGAGCTCAATGAAAGGACTTTCTGACTTATGAATTTATCGAGGCCATATGAATAAATCTAAAATGAATAATATTTTTGTGCCCATCTCGTGTCTCAGTGGCACTGCCCTCTTCCTCAATGACACGTAGCAGAAATCAGACCTACGGGTGCTTCATCACAACAGAAGCTGCCCCTCCCTTCCATCCTTCAATGAGGGATACGACAACAACAACAACAAAAAAATTCATTATCATTCATATTTCTTGAATTTGTAAAGTATTAAAAATATCTCTTAGCTTATTATATACATTAATTCTATATAAATGTTAATACAACTCAAATCAGTAACAAATAAATATTGTTTCTAACTATAGGAAAAGAATCATCACTTCTTTTGACTGAGTACATATCAGACACATTGAAAAAGAATAGTTTGTCCAAGTTTTTATGTCTGTCCTAATTTGCAATTCAATGAAACTCTAAAGAACACTGTTGTGACTATTAAGCGAAACGCAATTTTAGTATGTGATCTTTACTTCCCTTTTCGAACGTAATCCCTGTCTCATCCCCGAAAAGGAATAATTTAGAAAATTTAAATATTTAAATCTCTCAGACTAAACTTAGTGTGCTTTTTTACTTAGTAGGCTAAAATGTAACTAAAAAGTAATAATATATGCTGTACATTTTGAATTCTGTATGTTTTTTCTTTTGTCTTCCTTAAGGTTTCAGTCCAGATGCTACAGATTTCAAAAGATTTTTTAGGGTTTTTATTTCGGTCTTAGAAAAAAAACATACTTGTACAAAAACATACATACATGTATAAAAGAAACATACATGTTTTGTGAAAGTAAATTTACCATGGTGAAAAATATTTTTTTTACTTTCCTTTGTGAAATACACATTCACGTGAACAACTTTACATTTCGTAGACATACAAGTGAAAATGTAATTTTGTAAAGTGGGAAAGTTTGCATAGTTGACTTTTGACAGTTGACTTTTTTTAGTATCTCATTTAAAATTGCTATGTCAGCTGTTCTAAAATATAGAAGGGAATACAGAATTTCTACTGTATGATTTCACTCGTTCTTTAAGAATGCAGAAAGGGATTCTTCATGTTCTTGGGATAGCGTAGAAAAGATTCCATCATAGAACTTATAACGTTCTTGCAAGTATTAAAAAAAACCACAATATTTCTCTTGTTCTAAAAAACTGCTAAAAAGTTTTACCGTAAAATTTTATTTGTTTTTAACGACAAAACCTGTAAATCAGGAAAAAGTCAGGACATTTTATCTATCTGGAAAAGTCAGGGAAATTCGTAAAAATATCTAAAAATCAGGGAATTAGTCAGCGACAAAAATTAATGGTATGGTGTCGCCTTTAAAAAAAACTTTTTCAGGGAGAATTGTCGTTCGCCATTTCGTGATATTTTGATATTTCTTTTCACGAATTTCTTGAAAAAGATGGAGACTTGTTAAATAATGCAAATCGCTTTTTACAAAAAGTTGACCTCCCTCTTAAAAACAGTTTAAATGAAATAATTGATCTACATTCATTCTAGTAAAAAGAGGTTATCTTATCGAAATTCAGGGGTACTGTAATATACTGTTTTAATAGATTTTTTGAGGATGTTCAACTGTTTTTTTTTAAATTAAATTTCATAAAAATATTTTTCCATATAAAACAACTAGCAAAAGTGTTTTTAATAACATATAGGTTGCACATACAGTGATTCTGAGTAGGGAGAAAGCCAGAAAAAATAATATAATATAATTGTAGTAAGTCAGGAAAATGTTATAAGTTTAGTCAGGAATTTTTTCACAGTTTTCTGTAGCCACCCTGTTTTTAAAAAAGTGTATCCATTCTTTAAATTTTTATTTCCCCTTATTAACCATTTAAAAAAACTCAAATAACTCAAAATTGCAATTTAAATAAGGATCAAGTAACACATTTAAACATCTCAACTTAATTTTCATCTTAATTTAACCAATGGCTCATTGTAATTGTGCAGACAAAATTGTATTTAAATTGTAAAATGTAACCGTGCTACCTTCTACACACTGGTACCAGTGGCGTTTAGGAGAAATGGTCAATCGAGACTCTCACCCGAGAGGGAGTGCGATGTAACCTGCGCGTTCCCGCTGAGAAATGTTAAGTTTATAATCTCTCATCCTGAGAGGAAATATATTTAGCTTATCCCGCCGCAATAATTGGCCTACAGACTCTCGCCCGAAGACTTGGTTTGGTTTGTCGCTCTAAGTTCATATTGTGTACACGAGGGCTAGACAGGATTGAATTTTCGTTAGGGTTAGGATTTCAAATTTCTCTAATACAGCCAATAAGGATGTTTCTTTTTTAGATGCGAAAAATAGCAGACTGTTTCAGAGACACCCCAGCAAACGCTGAATATTCTATATGTCCAGTCTTTCAATGAATAACTGCAGATTAAATTGCAGAGCATTAAAAAAATAGCAACGGAAATGAACTCAGTCCTGAAAATTTCAAATCAAAATACTATATGAAAAATATTCTATTAATAACTAATTTCCAGGAGGAAGAAATAAACATTTGCTTAAGAAAAATATTTTTTTTTCCCCCTAGAAATTAGTTATTTATAGAATATTTTTCATAAATACAAGATTTCTAAGAGTTTGTCACGTACGTCGCGTAATAACTTGTCATTGTACAGCAAATGAAAAAAAAAAAAAAAAAAAAAAAAAACTTAAAAAAAAAAAAAAAAAAAAAAAAAAAAAATGACTAGTTTTTTTTTTTTTTTTAAATTTATTTTCGTTAAGATAACATTGTCTCTTCGCAAATGAAAGAGCCGAGACTTTAATGAAGAACCAGTAGCTTCTTGCAGGTGTGAAGAAAAAAGGCACAGGACGCTAAAAATAGTTACATTTTTTTTTAATTCCATTTAATCACTTCGTAAATCTTCTTTAAGGCTTAGTTTATTATTAAAAAAAATATTATATTGAGAATTTGGCGCTTAAAAACTATTTTTCGGCACGTACGAAGTTATTCTGGGTTAGAGATCATACAGTATGGTTAAGCCGGGACTAAAACCATTATTCAAAAGTTATTATTGAAAGGAATGTACTTTATATAAAAATATATAAATAATCTGTTTGTATATTCGTTTGGAATGAGAGCATGCTATAGAAGAATTGGTAGTCTAATATGTTTGTTTCATATATTAAAACAATAAATAGCAAATAAATTCATAGGTTTTTATAATGAAGAGGAAGAAATTAAGGACCTAATGGCCGAGTGGCCTGTGGCGCTCGGTACCCCAGGCCTCGTGTTCGAGTCCCAGCGTTGCCATGGATATTTGAAGTGGTTCGGGATCCACTTTAAGCGCAAATCCTGATCTAATTTGACTGTAGGGCTTAGGGCTGAATAGCCTATCCCGTAAAAAGTTAGCGTGCCTTTACCAAATCAGACTTCTACCTACAAGGTGCTCCATCACAACAGAAAAAGTTCCATCCTTTAAGATCACACGGAATCAACGACTTGGTCTAGATGTAGCTGTCGACCAAGTGAGATAAGAAACAATAGGATGTGTTTTTAATGTTGTGCCGCACTATAGATGGAAAAATAGCAGACTCTTCGTGATCCTCCCTAAGAAACGCTGAATATTCTATATATCTCTCTTTCAAGTAGCAAATAACTGCAGGTTAAATTACCCAGAATTCAAAAAATAGCAACAAAAATTAACTCAATCCTCAATCAAAACCCGTAGTAAATATTCTATAAATAACTAATTTCTAAGAGCAAAAAATAAATATTTTTTCTAAAGCAAGAAATTTTCTAAGATGGTGCCACGTACGCTACTTAATAACTTGTCATTGTACAGCAAATTCAAAAAAAATCCTCTTAACACAAAAATAAAAAAATGGCGGGTTTTTATATTTTCGTTAAGATAACATTGTCTCTTCGCAAATGAAAGAGTGGAGACTCTACTGAAGATTCAGTAGCTTTTTTTCAGGTGTGAAGGAAAAAAAAAGCACAGGACGCTAAAAATAGTTTCATGTTTTTTAATTCCATTTAATCACTTCGTAAATCTTCTTTAAGGCTTACTTTATTATTAAAAAAATTATTATATTGAGAATTTGGCTCTTAAAAACTATTCTTTGGCACGTACGAAACGCTATTCTCGGTTAGAGATCATAAAGTATGGTTAAGCTGGGACTAATACCATTATTTAAAAGTTACTATTGAAATGAGTATACTTTATATAAAAATTAAAAATAATCTCTTTATATATTGATTTAGAATTAACACATGCTGCATAGGAATTGGAAATCTAATGCGGTTACTTGATAGACAGAAACATTAAATAGCAAATAATTTCACAGGTTTTATAATGGAAGAGATTCGGTTTGTCCCTCTACTGTCATTTTATGCACACTTTAGCCTAATTAGACAGGGACCTACAGTTTAACGTGAATTCCAAATCGCTAATAGCCATGCCACCTTCAGGATTCGAAACTGAATCCTGTGGCCCATATCACTAATCATTCGGCCATCAATCCCAATGAAATAATAACTACATTATAATAATTTGGGGTTTCCTTTATCTCTTTTCCAGGTTGAATCCAAAATTAACTATTAAAACCATTGCAGGATATGCTAATTTTTCTTAAAAACATACGCATCGAAAATTTTTAATTAAAACATCGTTTCATGATCACTTTTCATTAAGATTTATGAGTATTTAACACTGTTAAAATACTATTTGGCCCTGGGTACCTATAAATAACATCTCAAGGACTTAAATATTTTTCAGACGGCTCTATTGGGAAATGCTGGAGTGGTTTGAACCATTTTCTATGTCATTCTTTTCCTTTCCTGCTTCTTTTCGTTTTCGTTCGCTTTGTGTTCTACAAATGGCGAGTTCTTGGCTGTGTTGACAATCCTGGCAGCTTTTATTTGTGGCGAATTTGTTATCAAAAGAGACATAACAGAATTTGTGAGAAAGGCTTACTTTGCCAACTTCAAGAGTAAGTCTTAAAGTCCAACAAAGGCCTCGGACGCCACACAAAGCATGCTGTGTTTTATTTATTAGATTTAAGAAAATGCCCACAAAGGAAAAGAAATGTAAGTAGTTCTGATGGTATGGAGAGCCTATGGCATTCGAAACAATTTAACATAAGAGTTTGGAAGAATGTATTATTATTAAATATATATACTATATTAAGAATATTGGAATCCACTTTAAACCGTAGATATCAATCAAATATGACAGTGTAGAGCGTTGGATGTAGGGATAACAATCTTACCCCGTAACAAAAAAAAATATCATGTTTCGAAATCTGTCAATCGATAGACGATCTTGACGCAAAATGGGGCTGTCGCGCCAATGAAGAAGAAGAGAGATGGTTTACTTACATTGTCGGACCTTATGACCAAGTGACTAGAGCTCTGGTGCTTGTATCGCAGGTGACGGGATCGAGTCCCGGGGGTACCATGGATGTTTGTAGTGGTTTGAATTTTACTTTAAACCTTAGGTTCCAGTCTAATATGACTGTAGAGCGTACGGCTGACAACACTACTGAGTAAAAAGATAACTCTCCTGTCCCAAATTCTGACAGTCAGCAGACGGATTTTCTTACCATGGGGCTGTTGCGCCAATGAAGAAGAAGAAGAGGGTTTACTTACATTGTGGGGCCTGACGTCCAAGTTACTAGAGCTCGGTGTCGTAGGTTTCGGGTTAGAGTCCCGACTGTTGAATGGATGTTTGTAATCAATTTTAAATCATAGGTCCAATCAATCAATAATCAATTTTAGTTTTTTACATCAAGTTTGTAATCAATTTTAAATCATAATAAGGCTGTTGAGCAATACCCAGTTTTTACCCACTAAAAAGAAAACATCTAATCTGTCAGTAGGCAGATGGTCTTGGCCCACCATGGGGCTGTTTCGCCATTGAAGAAGATTGGTTTAGTTTGTCGTTCTATGGCCATTTTTTGCACACTCTGGCCAAATTAGACCGGAACTTACAGTTGAACGTGGTTTCCGAGCCACTGACAAACATCCATGCGATCGCCAGGATTCGAATTTGAAGCCTGTGGTACCAAAGGCCAGAGCTCTAGCCAATCAGCTATTAAGCCGTCCATTGAAGAAGAAGACTTACATTGTGAATTTTTCAATGAACTCAATATAAACTGTGGCGGGATTTATTGATGGTTCTTGCAGGCCGGTGTTGACCAGCTAGCAGTAATTTGAAGGTTTCTGTTATAGAGGATCACAGTTTGGAATTGAATCAATAATGATGTGTTTTATAATTATCTTTAAAAATACTTGTTGAAACTTGATAGCAAATACTTCAGATGGAATTGAGAAAAATACGTTATTGTTGTTCTGACTAATCCACAATGTCCTGTAGTGCGGGATGGACATCCCATGAGTGATCTACTCATGGATGGAGGGAAAGGGCAGCTTCTGTTGTGATGGGGCACCATCTGACTTTTCAGGTAGAAGTCAGACTTTTGCTCCCTTACGCTCTTACAGTCATATGAGACCGGGACCTACGGGTTAAAGTGGATTCCGAACCACTACAAACATCCATGGCACCGCCGGGACTCGAACCCGAAACCTGTGGTACCGAGTGCTAGCCACTCGACCATTCAGGCCCGAGAAAAATACGTAGAAATATTTGTTTGAACGGGTCTTTCTACACAGCATGCGAAACGGATTATTTTTGAACGAACTTTTCTAATAAGGAAATAGTTATTCGCAAAAGCTACAGGCGAGCGGTTTCACGAGCCTGTAAAATCAATGCCCTTTTCGGAAAGCGCGCCGCTCAAGTGGATAAACGATTTGGCGTATTGCGTCTGGCGGTTTCTCATTTAAATTGGCGATTTCCAGCTGAATGCGACTCTTCCGATCATTTCACAGTTGGCGACCACCCATTTAAATTCATTGCACTCGCACTGACTGGTTGCCTGTTGCTACAAGGTTTCGAAATTGAAGTATACTCCCACAAGCTGTTGTGTGGAAAGGTAAACATCCGGTTTCGAACCGGAAACGAGTAAATCGATTACTAGGTAAGGTTGTTAATTAGACATACTCGGTGCAAAGGAGTTTGAACACATTTAATTTAATTTAATTTTCATTTAACTTTTTATTTGATAATATTATTCGAAATTTTTAATCATGAAAAATTTGCTTTATTGTAATTAAAATTTTCCGAAATTGCCTTTCTCCCCTATTATACCGCTACGTTTCGATCTGGTTGCTTGCCAATTGCATACGCTATATCCTGAACTATCAAATTATAATGACAATGTTTGAGTGTTTGACTCTTGTCATAGCAAAAAAGATTGAACGTTTTCGGTGTTCTATTACCTTAATTATTTAATATTGATTTTAACTGATTAATTAATTTAATCTCTGTATTGATTAATAGTTAATCTGATGTTAAATGGAAGTTTGTTACTTTCAACAATAAATGTCCCTTTTTATTTGTTTTGTTTCAAGTGTTATATGCAATTGTCATGCAACGACTTGTACCTCATTGGCAACGTCTGGTGAGCATTAGAGAGGCGGTTCATTCCGCTGGCGGCTTTGTGATAGACACTGTTTCAAAAAACGAGGGGAACTCGATGGCGTTTGGGATGTTCAACATCTTGCCTCGTTACTTCGTACTACCTGGTGGGAGTTTTCCGAGTTTTCTCCCATACGATACTCAAATGCGAGATAGTTCTCCCAGGAAGGCACTGCCGTCCTCCTTCAACGGAGCCAAGTCAGACTTCTACCTACGGGTGCTGAATTACGACAGAAGTCTGACCTGCATTCGTGTCTCTGAAGAAGGAGCACAATGCCTTCTGGGAGGACTTTTAAGGGAAACCACCCTGCATCTGCGTATCGTAGGGGAGAAAACCCAGAAAAACTCCCACCAGGTAGTCCGACTCACGAGACATGATGCTGAACCTCACAAACGCCATCGAATCTACGAGGATACGGTTTTTACGGGGTAGGATTGTCAGTCCTACACCCAACGCTCTACAGTGATATTAGACCGGGACATACGGCTTAAAGTGGATTCCGAACCACTACAAACATTCATGGCATTGCTGGGACACGAACTCAAAAGCTGTAGTTCCAAGCGCCTGAGGTCTAGTCACTAGGCCATCAAGCCTCACAATGTATGCAAACCATGTATTATAATAATCGGATGTTTTTACATAACTATTAATTAAGAAACAATAACTAACACAACGAAATTGTGCGTTTTGACTGTAATTAATGATGAGATTTATCCTAAAAACTGATTTGGTAATAATAACTATAATAACCATAGTTAATAACCATAACTGATTTGGTAATTTCATCATTATCATCATTGGCGCAACAGCCCCATCGTGGACTAAGGCCGTCTGCGTAGTGGCAAATCCGAAACATTAGATGTTTGGTTTTTACTGAGTAAGTTTGTCAGTCCTACTCTCTATAGACCGGGACTTACTGTTTAAAGTGGAATTCCGAACCGAAAAAGCGCTAGTCACTCAAACATCACGCCCAACAGTGTAACTAAACCATACAAAATAATAATCAGATGTTTTTACATAACTATTAATTAAAAAACAATAACTGACACAACGAAATTGTACGTTTTTGTTGTAATTAATGATATGAGATATATCCTAAAAACTTACAATAATTGGCGCACATTGGTAATGTACGTAATCAAATTAAACATTATCATTATGATTAATGAGATTTAAGTAGTTGTACATCTGCGGCTCCAAGCGCCAGAGAGCTAGTCACTCAGCCATCAGGCCTATCTTATGTGTCTCTCACTCTCTGTATATATATATATATATACACTGAAGTGACAAAAGTCATGGGATAGCAATATGCAAATTTTCAGATAGCAGTAGCATTGCGTAGAACAGGTATAAATGCGCAGTGCTTTCGCAGAGCTTTCATTTCTGTTCAAGTTATTCATGTGAAGAGGTTTTGACGTGATGATGACCGCACGACGGGAATTAACAGACTTTGAACGCGGAATGTTAGTTGGAGCTAAACGCATGGGTCATGACATTTCGGAAATCGTTAGGGAATTCAACATTCCCAGATTCACTGTGTCAAGAGTGTGCCGAGAATATGAAATTTCAGGCATAACATCCCACCATGGACAGCGCAGTGGTCGACCGCCTGCACTTAACGACATAGACCGGCGACGCCTGCAAAGAGTCGTAAAGTCTAACAGACAAGCAACACTGCGTCAAATAACCGCAGAAATCAATGTGGGACGTACAAGGGACTTGTCTGTTAGAACTGTGCTGAGAAATTTGGCTTTCTTGGGCTATTCCAGCAGAAGACCGATTCGAGTGCCTTTACTGACAGAACGACATCGCTTGCAGCGACTCTCGTGGGCACGTGAGCATATCGGTTGGTCCCTAGATGAATGGAAAACCGTGGCCTGGTCCGATGAGTCACGATTTCAGTTCTCTGGTGCGACTGGACCGAACATTGACTGGAAATGCTTATGTTCAGCTACTTGGAGATCACTTGCAGCCATTCATGGACTTCATGTACCCAAACAACGATGGGATTTTTATGGATGACAATGCGCCATGTCACCGGGCCACAACTGTTCGCGATTGGTTTGAAGAACATTCTGGACAATTCCAACGACTGATCTGGCCACCTAGATCGCCCGACATGAATCCCATCGAGCATTTATGGGACATCATCGAGAGGTCTGTTCGTGCCCAAAATCCTGCACCATCAACGCTTTCACAATTATGGACGTCTATCGAGACAGCATGGCTCAATAGAGTGTTTTTGCATACCGTACGTTAGTTACCGTAGGACGTCCATTAGCTTTTTCTCCCAAGCGCGCATGCTCATAGCAAACATTACATATGCGCATGCGCAGTTTCCTATGAGCATGCGCGCTGGGGAGAAAAAGCTAACGGACGTCCTACGGTAACTAACGTACGGTATGCAAAAACTCTCTAATATTCCAGCAGAAGACTTCCAACGACTTGTTGAGTCCATGCCACGTCGAGTTGCTGCACTTCGCCGGGCGAAAGGAGGGCCGGCACGATATTAAGAGGTATCCCATGACTTTTGTCACTTCAGTGTATATATATATATATATATATATATATATATACTTATATTGTAAGACATTTAAATTTTAAAAAGATCCGGAAACTATCCAAAAAAGGTTTAAATATGCCGTCATGAAAGAAATTGTAAAGAAAGTTTGCGGACTACCGATTCGGAAGATCAAATCTTTCTGAGGTCTTCCTTCTTTGTAATCCTTATTTTTATGAAAGACGGCAGTGCATTGAATTTCAACAATGCCGCCGTTTTGTAAACACTCCTTGGAGGTTGTGCTGCCAGATTTAAGGGAGAAGCTGTATAGAAAGGGTGCACTCAACATGTCAGCTGGGAAAAAAAATTGTCAATACTTTTTCAAGAGACATTCTGGATAACAATCCACCCCTTTCCCCACCCCTCGGCAAAGCTTCACACACAAAAGATTGAATGGCCTCAGACGTGCTTTAAATAGAAATGGTGCATTTTTTAACGCTCGAAACCTTTTACGAGCCGTTACCAAAAAATAGAATAAAAATAGGCATTAAAAAGCTTATTCGAGAGGCTATATTTAGACTGTGAGATGGAATGAAAGGCGTTAAGTTGTTTTGTATTAGATTTTTGTACAGCATTTAAGATTATTGATCAGACAATTGAAATATTTTCCTTTCGGATTTTAAAATAAATGGTTTAAAACAAAACCACCAACAACCTTTTGAATTCTTATAAGACTTTCATATATATATGTTGTTGTTGTTGTTCTAATGCAGCTGACAATACAGAAACAGTTAATCTTTATGCCATAAGCAAGGGCTGCGCCGTTGTTACTCATTTAGCACGTGGGGCTTGAAGACAGGCTACGGAGGCGAGTCACACTACCCCCACAACGCTCTACGATCCTATTAGACCGGGACATGTGATTTAAAGTGGTTTCTGAAGCACTGCAAACATCCATGGCACCGCCGGAATTCGAACCCGAGATCTGCGATACGGAGTTCCAGCCATGAGATCTTGAGACCCCTACATATATATGAAATACGTAGCTAGATGTGCAGGCCTGAACTAGGCTGACATATATATGTCTCCCAGCAGTTAAAAAATAAATTAGATTAAAATTTCTGAAAAAGTAGTATATATATATAGTAGTATAGTATATATATATATATACACTGAAGTGACAAAAGTCATGGGATAGCAATATACAAATTTTCAGATGGCAGTAGCATCGCGTAGAACAGGTATAAATGTGCAGTGCTTTCGCAGAGCTTTGGTTTCTGTTCAAGTTATTCACGTGAAGAGGTTTTGACGTGATGATGACCGCACGACGGGAATTAACTGACTTTGAAAGCGGAATGTTAGTTGGTGCTAGACGCATGGGTCATGCCATTTCGGAAATCGTTAGGGAATTCAACATTCCCAGATCCACTGTGTCAAGAGTGTGCCGAGAGTATGAAATTTCAGGCATAACATCCCACCATGGACAGCGCAGTGGTCTACCGCCTGCACTTAAAGACCGAGATCGGCGACGTCTGCAAAGAGTCGTAAATTCTAACAGACAAGCAGCACTGCGACAAATAACCGCAGAAATCAATGTGGGACGTACAAGGGACTTGTTTGTTAGAACTGTGGGGAGAAATTTGACTTTCTTGGGCTATTCCAGCAGAAGACCGACTCGAGTGCCTTTACTGACAGAACGACATCGCTTGCAGCGACTCTCGTGGTCACGTGAGCATATCGGTTGGTCCCTAGATGAATGGAAAACCGTGGCCTGGTCCGATGAGTCACGATTTCAGTTGGTAAGAGCTGATGTTAGGGTTCGAGTGTGGCGCAGACCCCACGAAGCCATGGACCCAAACTGTCAGCAAGGCACTGTTCAAGCTGGTGGTGGCTCCGTAATGGTGTGGGCTGTTTGTTCATGGCATGGACTTGGTCCTCTGGTGCGACTGGACCGAACATTGACTGGAAATGCTTATGTTCAGCTACTTGGAGATCACTTGCAGCCATTCATGGACTTCATGTACCCAAACAACGAGGGGATTTTTATGGATGACAATGCGCCATGTCACCGGGCCACAACTGTTCGCGATTGATTTGAAGAACATTCTGGACAATTCCAACGAATGATCTGGCCACCTATATCGCCCGACATGAATCCCATCGAGCATTTATGGGACATCATCGAGAGGTCTGTTCGTGCCCAAAATCCTGCACCATCAACGCTTTCACAATTATGGACGTTTATCGAGACAGTATGGCTCAATATTCCTGCAGAAGACTTCCAACGACTTGTTGAGTCCATGCCACGTCGAGTTGCTGCACTTCACCTGGCGAAAGGAGGGCCGACACGATATTAAGAGGTATCCCATGACTTTTGTCACTTCAGTGTATATATATATATATATATATATATATATATATATATATATATATATATATATATATATATATGAATATATATATAGATTGCAGTTCATTTCAATTTTAAAAGGATCCGGAAACGAAGCAATAAAAGTTTAAATAAACCGTCATGAAAAAAATCGTTGAAAAAGTTTGCGAACCACTGGTTCAGAAGATCAAATATTGCTGAGGTCGGACTTCTTTGTAATCCTTTCTTTACTACGAGTTATGAAAGACGGCGGAGCGTTGAATTTCAACAATGCCAGTCGTTTTGTAAACACTCCTTAGAAACTGTACTGCCAAATTTAAAGGACAGGCATTTAGGAGAAGCTGTATTGAAAGGGATGCACTCAGGATGTCAGCTGGGGAAAGAAATTTGTCAATACTTTTTCAAAAGACATTTTGGATAACAATCCACCCACCCACCGCCCACTCGGCAAAGCTTCACACACAAAAGACTGAATGGCCTCAGACGTGCTTTAAATGGAAATGGTACATTTTTTGTCGCTGGAAACCTTCTACGAGCCGTTGTTACCATAAAAGGAATAAAAATAGGCATTGAAGAACTTATACAAGAGACTATATTTAGACTTTGACATCAAATGAAAAGTGTTAAATTGTTTCACTTTAGAGTTTTGCACAGAATGTAAGATTATCGATTAGATAATAAAAACATTTTACTTTTGGATTTTTAGATAAATGTTTTAAAACAAGACCAACAACAAATTTTTGTTTATATATGTCCATATAGATAAGCGAAATGGAATTCAGAATCTGACGTAGTTCACAATTTAATGTGACTTAATACACGTTTCTAGGATTTATGACATATACCTTAATAATACATGCAACTTATTTTGGCGGAATTACTCGTATTACAATGGTTAAAAGAGCTGGTTTGTTTAATGGTATGTTTAACTGTTTAATGGTATGTTTTTTTAATGGTTCATTTAATCGTATTAAATGGTTCGTTTGCTATGGGTGCTCTGACCTGTGGTACCATAGGCTTCAGGTTCGAATCCTGACAGTGGCATGGATGTTTGTGAGTTGTTCGGAATCCACGTTAAACTCTGGATATCGGTCGGTTTAGCCCTCGTATGCTCAAAATGACTGTAGAATGACAAACCAAGCCATGAATAATCTAAATACTCATGGATGGAGGGAAAGGGGCAGCTTCTGTTGTGATGGAGCACCCGTAGGTAGAAGTCTGACTTGGCTAAATGATACTGTTACAGTTATATGAGACCGGGACCTAAAGTGGATTCCGAACCACTACAAATATCAGGGACACTGCCGGTAGCTCGAACTCGAAACCTGTGGCACCAAGCGCCAGATACTCGGCCATTCAAGCCCTATGTAATTACTAATCAGTTTTTATACTTAAATGAAAAAAAGCTTTAAATACAAAGAAAAAAATCACATATTGACATATTTACTTACGAAATTTTTATGTGGATTATTTTTAAGTCAACATAAAGAATTTCAACTTAGCTTTCCCATTTTGTCTCAGTTCATAAAATATGCATATATTATTTTTACTACGAATAGGAGTACATTAAAAAATAAAACGTACGTCTATCTTAGATAACAATAGAACATAAGATAAAAAAAAACCCATTATTGATGACAAAAATAAAAACACACGCATGTTAAATGTTATAATAAAATGCAAGGTCACCTATTCATTTGTTAAACAAAGAAATACAAATCTTAAAATTAATTACCAAAATAATGTACTTGCATTATTTACATTTCCTCAACAATAAAATAGTATTAGTAACTAAGAAACCTCTAAAATAGTAAATTTCACTAATTAACTGTTCGTTTTTAATGACGAATTTTGCCAACTTTTGAGCATCAAATCTGGGTCTTTAGTTTTGAAAACTTTCTGACTGTTATTTCCATCGGACAATTGTTTGAATAGCAAGATACAGGAAGACTTTAATTAAAGTGACACTTTCAAAATGCTGTAAAAAAAGAACTACTCGCCACAATGAGTTGAAATGTGAACTGAAGATACTTGAAGAGGGGAAATATGGTACGGTATTAAAAAAAAATTCCCCCATTTTTTTCCATCCAATGTGGTATGACCTTGACGTGGTAGATGGGCTTTCCCCTCACAGAGCCACAACTGTTGAATGACTTGGAAGTCATTTTTTTTCCGTCAAACAACATAAACAATCAAGCACATTGAATACTACAGTTGGTTGAATGTGCAAATCACGGCAAATACGTTGTCATTTCGATTCAAACTCTCACTAGAAGCCGAATTAGCTTTCTTTATGCCGCTTACAGCGCCATCTATTAATGCACTTTGGAACTTCTTTGATGTCGTACCGTTTCCCCCTTCCTCAAGTATCTTCCGTTCAAATTTGAACTCATTGTGACGAGTGGTTCTTTCTTTACCGCATTTTGAAAGGGGGACTTCAATTAAAATCATCCAATGCTATATTACGCAATTTTTCATCGGGTCTATACGAGGAAAAGTATTTCCTCCTAATTTAATTTGTTGGGTTTTTTTCTCGTTAAAAAAAAACAGCGTAAAAATTCACTAATTATTCAAAATCATTAAAAATGATTCAAAGCGAACCGAAATTCAAATGTTTATACAATAAAAAATACTTAACCTTTTTTCTGCAGAAGCCTTAACATTATTTAAATTTTTGATTATTTACATAGGTGTAATATTTTAAAAATATAAAAATAAAACAAAATACCAGAACTTTGGTTCTGGGAACGTCCTTTCTTTTTTTTGGAGGGGGAGGGGGGTATATAAGGCTTTTTTACCTTACTGAATTCATCGTTGCGGCCTACACGTTCAACAATTTTAATCTTTAATCATATACAATATTTTTATGGCATTTACAATTGGTCCCTAACTGTACCGAATTTTTAATTTTAATTTTAACTTTTTATTTTTTTATCTTACTTTTATTTATTTTTAATATTTTTTTCATTTTTTAGAGTCCCATTTTAAGAAACTTTGATTTTTATCACAAATTAACATTAAACAGCCTATTAATAATCGCAAATTTGATATGTGAATTAAGATGCGGAGATTAAGGGATATATCCCCATGGGTACTCCGTAATCGGTACACCAGTTGCCAGTCTGTAAATTGCTTCCATTTTTGTTTCTAAATGTATAATATTCTTAACCCATAATGTATTCTCTCACAGAAAAATATTATATTAGCTGTAAATGTATATACATATGGGAATGATTTTTATTTTATTTTTTACGTAATTTCTAATCATTATATTGCATAAGTTTTGTACTAGGAAAAAAGCATTTTTTATCGCTTATATATATATATTGTTTTATTTTGATTATTATAAATACCAATTTAAAGCAAATTTATAAAAGTACCAGGTTTTAAATTAAACAATAAATAACTGCAACCCTTTTGAGGCACAGCAACACATTTAAGTTTTTTTTATTAGAATTTAGATTATGAATAATTACATATCACTCAACTTAGGTCTATATTTTTACTAGGCATGATAAAACGAAAACAAAACAAAACGAATTTCACCGTTAGTTAATCAATGAATTTTACAAACGTATGCCTATGCTAATGTAAATCTACTAAAATGACAATTTAATGATCAAATCATATTTTTACACAAAAGCAACTTCCCCATCAGTTAATCAATAAATTTTACAATCGCATATCTACGTAAAGTATGTTAATGTAAATAAATGCAGATTTAAAATGACGATTATAATCATATTTTTAATCAAAACGAAACTTCACCAATTTGATTAATCAATGAATTTTACAAACGTATGTCTATGTTAAGGTAAATAAAAGTACTTTTAAAATGAAGAAGGAAAACACTTACTTATTCCGTTGTCTGTATTTGCAACTGTATTCTCAGATTTATCTGGAGATACTGGAAACGAACTTGAAATAAGCGTTTTCAGTAAACACTCCTTCATCGAAAACAGACCTTGCACCTTGAATTTTGAGATCTGAGATTCATTTTCGTTGCATAACCCAAGATCATCCTTGTCGGGAAAGGAAAACAAAACGGGGATGATTCAGCTAATTACAAAAAAAGAGATGGTACAAAAAGACATGGCAGATCCACAAGTACAACATAATTAACTCTTTACGGTCTTTTGAAATGCTTTTTTTCCCTAGACGCGTGTCAAAAAGTTCGAAAACGGTGGCGAAACAATTCCGAAAAACTTTTCCCATCTGCTGTGGCCTTCGAGTCGGAATTGGATAAAAGAAGGGTTGATGCAACGGAAATATTTGATGAGATCGGTTTTCTCATTCCTCCATTGTAGCTGGGGAAAAAGTCATCATCGTTCGTGCAATCTGTAAAAGTCGATTTAAACTTGGGGTGCTGATAAATGTTGTAAAAGTCGAAAGTTAAAAATGTTTTAAAGGATACTTATTTTCTATTTGGTTAAAATTCGTTCAGGATAAATATATGATCAAATGAACAGATTGGTTTGGTTTGGTTTGTTGCGCTAAGGTCATTTTGTGCATCTTTTTTAATATAAAGAAGTAGAAGCTAGAATAGCTCATGGAAGAAATGTAAGTTAGTTATATGGAATAACTATATGGTTTGCCATTCTACGGTCATTTTGTGCCCACTTTTTAATATAATCAAGTAGAAGTTGGAATAGGATATGGAAGAAATATAAGCTAGTTATACGGAAGAAATGCAAATTAGATATATGGTTTGTCGCTCTACGGTCATTTCTTTTGCCCGCTTTAGTCAAATTAGACCGCAACCTACAGCTTAACGTGGATTCCGAACGACTCACAAACATCTTGTAGCACGCTGGGACTCGAATCCGAAACCTGTGGTACCGAGCGCCAGAGTGCTAGTTGCTCGATCATCAGGCCCCTGAATGTCGTACGAGAAAAAAAAAAAATCAGTTTGACTATCGATGTAAGACATTTTTCAAGCATTGTCACACTCGCCATCCATTCTACTCATTTCTTCAAAGAGTGATTGCAATGGATTCCGCTAATGGATTCATTAGTATTTGTCGTTTTCAGGAAGAATTTCCACTCAGCACATTTATGTAGGTTTTGGTAGCGTAAAATAATGCACATTATTTACAGTATTTACAAAGTATAACAGTTTACACTATAACAACCATGATCAGACTTCCAAAAGAGGTTCCGCCTTCTAGTCGAAATGGGTAAAAAAAAGTGTTGATGCAACGGAAATATTTGATGATGAGATCGGTTTTTTTCTCATTCCCTCCATTGTAGCTGGGGGAAAAAAAATCATTCGTGCAATCTGTAAAAGTCGATTTTAAACTTGGGGTGCAGATGAATGTTGTAAAAGTCGAAAGTTAAAAACATTTTAAAGAATACTTACTTTCCATTTGGTTAAAATTCGTTCAAGATAAATATCCGTTCAAACGAACAAATTGGTTTGTCGCTCAACGGTCATTTTGTGCACACTTTTTAATATTTTTTTTCTAATGCAGCTGGTAAATACTTATATCGTCATCTTTTTTTTTCTGACTTAGCACTACCAGGGGCCGCGTGTAATTTGAAGATAAACCACGGACGCGGAGTAACAATGCCCCCTGCAACGCTCTACGATCCCTTAGGACCGGGACCCACGGTTAAAGTGAATGCGGAACAACTGCAAAGAGCATCCATGGCACCGCCGGATTAAAACCCGAAAACCTGTGCCACCGAGAGCCAAAGTGCTAGCTACTGGCCATTTGGTCCCCACACTTTTAAATATAAACAGGAGAAGATGGAATAGGATATGTAAAAAATGTAAGTTACTTATGGAATAGTTATATGGTTTGATTTGGTTTTGTCACTCTATGGCTGGCACACTTTTGGGCTAAATTAGACCGGGACTTACAGTTTAATGTGGATTCGAACCACTTACAAACATCCGTGCCAATTCTTCGGGATTCGTACCCCTGACGCATACCAAAGGCCAAAGATTAGCTTGCTAAGAGAAAAAGTAGCCCTTTAAAGATTAATGTTCCCATAAGTTCGAGAGAGCAATATTTTTGTAATAAACCTCGAGCATCACTATCAGACATTTTTATTCTAATACCAGAAAAAGCAAGAAAACGATGATAATGATCAATAAGGTTGTGGGAAATCTCTACGCTCTGGAGGAGATATAGCCTTTCTGCGTAATAAGCGTAATTTCTGCGTCACTCAAATCAGACAGCAGATAAGCAGTGCTCATGGATATTTATACTACATGCAATTGCGTTTTGTACTAATGAGAACCACCTGTCATTCAAATTTGACAGCAGATAATCAGTGTCATGGATAATGAGACCTGCATGAATATTAGAAACTGTCTGTTCGACCTTCACAGATCGAAACAATTACAGATGGGATATTTATAACGTGATGAGTTACTGCATCGGGATGGGTGATAGACCATGGACTGAAGAAGTGTCGACTCCAATGAGAAGTGAGTGAAAGATGATTCCGCCCCCGCCACCTCTCGAACAAAAAGTCGAGTCGTTGTTTTTCTCTTTTTTTCTCTGAAGTGACCAGACAGATCGGAGATTCCGCCTGTTTACAAAAGTGAGCCCCGCGTGGTTTCTTGTATCCCGCCCTGTGATAATTAAGGTCTGCCGCAGACCAGGATTTAGATTGATCGTAGACTCGAGAAGTCTGAAAATCTCCATTCTTGGAGTGAATGGCCCTTATGATTTAATCCTGCATTTGCAATCAAATTTATATTTTTAATTTTCATCTCATTGTATAATAATTCAGAGTTCTGTATTTTTATGCATATATAGTGCTTGTAAATAAAAAAGTTAAGTGTTCCCATGAACCTGAAAGTGGCCCTCTTTTTGAAACCGTTATAGGTCTGGTTATAGGTCTAGTATAGGCCGAGACGTTACATTTAGCTTTAACTGAAGGTAAGTAAATAAAATTCAAATGTACCTAATATATGTGATTCAAGTTTCATCAAAAGGGAATGAATACCATTTCTCAACAAAAAATTAAAATGACAGAGTTGTAATTTTATTGATATGTATTTTTTTTCAGATATTATTTTATAATATAATTTGTTTTACTTTTTTTTTTCCATAAAGAAATTTAAGACTAATCAAATACTAAAGCATTCTTATGAACAAAACATGGCATTCTTTAATGCGTTATAGTAACTTCATCAGCAAAAAAAAAGTTGTTCTTTTTTATTTGAAAAATTATTAAGAATCTTTAAAAAAAATATTTTAATACAAAAATTCGTATTAGTATTTCTTCGAAATATTTTTTCAGATATTTATTTTGTAAATATACTTTATTTTGCATTTTTTGTTTTCATAAAGAAACTTAAGACTATAATCAACTAAAGCATCCTTATTTTCCATTCACAAAACAAAAAACACAGCATTTTTTAATGCATTATAGTAACTTCATTATCAAAAATACTTTTCTTTTTATTTAAAAAATTACTAGGAATCTTTCAAAAAAAATATTTTTTATAAAAACAAAGAAAACGTGATGAACTCCATTATAATTATAACGAATCCTTTTGTAATAAACGCATTGATACTTCGAAATCCCTGGTATTAAAGTCCTCTTCATAATATCGAACCCTTTTATCAAAGGACATTAAATATTCTCTAGAACACCACAGACTTCTCATTATAATTCCGATCTTGTTAATCTTCGTCCACACGTGCCATTTAGGAAAGTGGCCATTTTTCAAAAAGTGTTCCGAACTTCCTCAGCGAAGTTCTTAAATTTTGAATCTCTCATACTAAAATCGAACGTCTAATTAAGGTTTGACAAGATTGTATGTAAAGTGACCGTGACCGAGAGAAGTTCTTACAATGATGTGCTTAAAAATTAGTTTACCAAATTAAGCTGAGAACTTTAAAACTCTTGCTTGCAGAGAATTTTTAATATATATACTTAACAAAAATTTTATGTCGAATTCTTACTTTGATAAAAGTTTATAAAAGATAATCAACGCCAAAATTTAAAACACATTACTGTTTAGTTAAATTATTAATACTGTTTCCTTTTCTTAAAAAGCAAAATCTAATTAAAATTCTTCTCTAAAATTATCATTTCCCATAAAATTCTATTAAAAATTCTATAAAATTATCATTTTAAATGATCATTCTGTTATAAATATGTAGAAGAAAAATAAAATGGCTTCGAATTTTAGTTTTATGCTGTGGCTCCAAACCCAGTGTTCCTGCAGTGCGGGACGAACATTCCATGAGTATCAACTCATAGATGGGGAAAGTGGTGCAGCTAACTGACGTTTGATTGAGCACCTAGGTAAAGTCATCGAATTTCTGTTGAAGAAGGAGGGCAGTGTCGTCAGAGAGTATCCAGGCGGGGACTACTCCGCATTTGCTTCACCAATGGTAGAAAACCCGGAAAAACTCCCACCAGAAACGAGGGTCGGTTTACATGGGCAAGATGTTGAACATTTTTCGCCATCGACTCTCCTTGTTTATTGAAACAAAATTGGTTACAACTCAATCCATCGAATTGAACCATACAAAGGAAAGTTACGATTTTGTATAAAGTTAAATTATATATTGATATATATTTTACTAAATATTTTTTAAATATTTATCCTTATAATATCTATATTACGTTTTACATTTTTTTTTTTCAAAAGAAATTTAAGACTATGAGAAGAACGAGAACTATTGTAAAAAATATAGATACAAAAAAAGCATTCTTTAAAGCATTAAAGCAACTTTATCAGCAAAATACCGTTCTTTTTCATTCAAAAACTTTTAAAAATATTTTAGAATCTTTAAAAAAATATTTTAATATAAAAAAAGAAAATATGATCCACCTTAATATATACTAATGAATCCTTTCTCTTTAATGAAAAAGCAGTGACGCTTTGAAAATCCCCGGGTATTAAAATCTCTTCAGAATATCGCACCCTTTCATCAAAGGACAATATTCCCAGAACACCACAGATTGCTCATCATCAGAATTCCGATCTTGTTCATCTTCCTGCTCACGTGCCATTTAGAAAGTGGCCATTTTTCAAAAAGTGTTCCAAAGTTCCTAAAACGAAGTTCTTAATTTTGAATCTTCTAATACTAAAATCGAACTTAATTAATGTGACAAGATTGTATGTAAAGTGAGCGACAGAAGTTCGTACGATATGCTTAAACTAAGTTCATCAAATTGCTGTGGGGAATTTTAAAACTCTTGTTTGCAGTATAGCCTTTAATGTATATACTTTAATAAAAAATATTACGCCATGTTCATATTTTATAAAAAATTTTTAAAATCTAATTATGGCCAAAATTTTTGGCAGACATTTAGATAAATTTTTAATATTCTATTTTCTTTTTTCTTAAAATCAAAATGCAATTAAAATTCTAAATGATCATTTCCTTAAAAGTATCAGCAGAAAGAACATAAAGAAAATCATATTTGTTTTAAGTGTTAGTTTTATTTTGTGTTGTGGCGTCTAACAATCCAATGTCCTCAGTGTGTGTGGAAGGACATCCCATGAGTAATGTATGATGGATGGAGGAAAGGAGGGCATCTTCTGTTTTGATTGTGATTCCGTAGGTAGAAGTCAGACTTCTGTGAAGAAGGTGCACCAGTGCTCAGGTTTGGGGGAACTACCCCACTGAGTGCGTATCATTGGAAAAAAACGAGTACCACCCACCAGGTAGTCCGACTGATGACGAAGCAAGAATTGAATATCACTAACATATCTGACTATCATCGGGATTTTTTTTGAAAGAGTGTCTACAACTAAGAAAGCAGCCATTGGATTGAACCTCAGCCCTAATTCTTACCAGCGATGTACGTTGCAATGGAGACACATTACATGATGGCTTACATCAAGTTTTTTTAGATTATTTTTCTGTATAACCTTGATTGAAGGTATGTACCTTTAATTGAAGGTATGTAGATAAAATTAGTATGTGTGTCTCAATCTAAGTTTCAAACAAAAGGTATTGGATACGATTTCTGTATCAAAAGACTAAGTTATAATTATATTGATATGTATTTTTATTAAATATTTTTTCAAATATTTATTTTTATAATATATATATTTCGCTTTACATTTTTTTTCCATAAAGAAATGTAAGACTATGAGCAAGTACTAAAGTACTCTAAAAAAAATATAGATAAAAGATGTAGCATTCTTTAAAGTATTAAAGCAACTTTACCACCAAAAAAACTGTTCTTTTTTCATTCAAAAAATCTTTAAAAATTATTTTTAGAATATTTAAAAATTATTTTAATATCAAAAGCAAGAAAATGTGATAACAACTCCATTATAATTACAACGAATCCTTCTTTAACGAACGCATTGATACTTTGAAATCCTTGGGTATTAAAATCTTCCTCAGAATATCGCACCTTTTAAGCAAAGGACATTAAATATTTCCCAGAACACCGCAGATTGCTCATTATAATTCTGATCTTGTTAATCTTCCTCCCCACGTGCCCTTTAGGAAAGTGCCCATTTTTCAAAAAGTGTTCCCAACCTCCTAAACGAGTTCTTAATTTTGAATCTTCTAATACTAAAATCGAACCTCTAATTAATGTGTGACAAGATCGTAAGTAAAATGAGCGACACAAGTTCGTACGACGATATGCTTAAACTAAGTTCTTCAAATTAAGTTGGGAATTTTAAAACTCTTGTTTGCAGATAATTTTTAATGTATATACTTAACAAAAAATATTACGCCATGTTCTTGTTTTTTATAAAAGTTTTTTAAAAGCTCATTATGGCCAAAATTTTAGTATAAGATTACTGCTTAGATAAATTTTTAATATTAATTTCTTTCTTGAGAATCAAATCAATAAAATTTCCTAAATGATCATTTCATTATATTGTAAGAAGGAATTTAAAAAAGAAAATCCGAATGTACCAATTGTTATTTTTATAAATTTGGTAAAAGAATCATTTAACATTTTCGTTTTCTACAACAAAATATATTAACCGTGAGTTCTCACACAGAAAGCTGCGGTGTTCCGGGAGAAAAAAAGTCCGTGACCTTGATACTCTGACGAAATGCAGGCAACCACGCGCTTCTGTTGGCTCGTTAGGTTATAGTCTCCCATCCCCGCGGGAAATATATTTAACGTAACCCTGCGTATTAGTAGGCTTAAAGATTGTCACTCGGAGAGGCAATATCTTTCGCGCATTCCGCGCGTACCTGAGTTGGGTTTTGGGCTTAGAAATCGAATCCTTCCGCAACTATAATTATATGTCCATAAATGTGTCTACATATTCTTCTCCTGATTGGTGTGTGTGTGCTGTTTGTGCCTGTGTGCTCATGGTAGGTTCTCAAACCCTGTGTCTCAGTCAGCTATTTAACTATACTTGTATAAATGTGTTAAATATTATATATGTGATGTTTAATATTGTATAAATGTGTTAATCTTGTATGTCTGTGATGTTTAATATTGTATAAATATTATTGATATTGTATGTGTGCGATGTTTAATATTGTATAAATGGGTTAAATATTGTATTTGATGTTTAATATTATATAAATGGGTTAAATATTGTGAGTGTGATGTTTAATATTGTATAAATGTGTTAAATATTGTATGTGTGATGTTATTGTATAAATGTTTAATATTGTATATATGGGTGATGTTTATATTGTATAAATGTGTTAAAATATTGTATGTGTGTGATGTTTAATATTATTAAATATATTAAATAAGCTTTGTTTGTGCGTTTAATAATATTATAAATGTTAATATTGTATGTGTGTGATGTTTAATATTGCATAAATGGAAAATATTCTCAAACGCGTATCACAACCCAAACCTCACCCAGTTAAGATCTGGTTGGCAAACCTGCATACTACAATTTTTTTACTCTTTTTAAAAAAAGGCGTATTTTGTTAAATTTTATTTAAAGAGTGACAGGTTATTAAAATTTTTCTTTTTCTTAATCGAAATCAAAATGAAGAAAAAATATTCCTGTTCTGAACATTTTTTCAGTTCGCTCAACACATTAAAACAGGGTTCCCCCAACTATTACAATTTTCTTTTCTTTTCCTTTATAATTAAAAAAATTTTAATTATGTAAGTCCTTTTTTTAATAAACAAAACACAAAATAAATTTTAAAAAATTAGAAACAACATACTTATTTCATTTTATACTAATTAATACGAATTATAAAACTTAAGATATAATACAAAATTATTTCCAGTTATAACAAGTAATATAAAAAAAAAATTGTAAGTCAATTTCTACTTTTTTTTCACTATACGGCAGAAAGTCCTTTATAAATAATTTTCATTTATTTTTTTAAGTTTGAAAAAAATTGTCTCTCTCTCTCACATACACACTTTCCATCTCTCTCACTAATTTATTCACATGTTTCATTTTCCATTTTGACTCAGACTAGAACCCAGAAAGAAAAAAGAATCTGAAAAAGAAATTTTTTTTCCTGCGATATTTACAAGCTTCGCCACTGACGGTATTCATTCCTAAATTTATATCCTGCTAAATAGCATATAGAAGAGAAATTTTTTTCTCCCATATAAAACTAAAATTAATTTAATTAATGAATTAATATTTGAAAAAAGTATATTAACATCAAGTGTCATCCACTAAAAGTTCAAAAAAATGTATTTGAACTTGAGGGGATGAATAAAAAGCATTTTATTAGCGATTGACAATTTGAACAAGAAGTATATAGGGAGAGTGTGAGCTAATAGAAGGAATTGAAAAACATTGTGAAAAATAAGATGTTTAATCATCTTACTTCACGTGTCAAATCCAGTTTGAATGGAATGTGTTTAATCTGATTTAAGAAGGTGTTACTTCAAGGCTATTGACAGGAAACGTGTTCATCGTCCAACGCAAGATATCATAAGAGTGATTGGCATTTAAATTGATTAACTTAAAAACTTAAAGCGAACAAATATTTATTTTCTTTTTCTGAGATTCGACTTACGAATAATTAAAAATCCAAACACGATATAGAATAAACCATCGAAAAACAAACTTCGGATTTATTGTGACAGAAGATAAATTTCACATCAACCATTTTTTTATTGTTGTTGTAATTAGAAAGACATAGTGAATAAACTTATTAATATTTATTTTTATAGAATTGTTTTGTAGATATCTTCTTTCGTCAAATATTTACTGATGCTGTCTAAATGAATTGCAGGTGATATTTAATGGTTTACCTAATTAATCAGATAATTAGAGAAGTCATAAACTATCTCAATGAATATTCAATAACAATTAGATCTGTTTGATTTCACCTGGAAACAACAACAAAAATTGGAACTATAACAAAACGCTTTTTTACATTTCGTGTCAGTCGTATTCATAAAATCCTAAGAAGATGTTGGTATTCCTAAATAGATTCCCTGTCCTGCCAAAAAAAATGCGTTGTAGAAAATTGCATATCGCGAATATATATCTCCATGTTCCAATATAAGTGCATACTCATTTTCATGGATATCGCTTGAACGGTATATAAGATGAAATGTTGCAGCACCATCTGGTGGCAATTAACAATGAAGTGGATAGCGCGAACCTATTTTCTATGCTCGAATACATATTATTACCCGTTTTCATAACGATTGGATGGACAGTATAGAAGTTGATATACTGCAGCACCCTCTGGTAGCGACTTACAACAAAGGGGATAGCATAAGAACATTCTCCATGTTTCGTCAAATACACACACAAGAAATATTATCAAAATCGGTCCAGCCGTTTCGGAGGAGTTTGGTGGCAAAAACATGTACAGAAGAATTATATCGATTGCAGCGCCATCTGCCTCGTCCAATTGTGAATCTAAACCCACCAGAGACCCACTCAAGCTCACATAAGTCTTTCACAAATTTCAATTTTTTTTTCTTCTAATGCAGCAGGCAAATAGACCGTGATCTTGCGCCATAAGGGCTGCACCAATGTTTTCACTTGCATTACCCAGGGGCGCGTGTGACTTGATGGTAAGCCACGGATGCGGGTAACAAATGCCCCCGCAACGCTCCAGGACCTATTGGGACCGGGACCTACAGCTTAAAATTAGTTTCGAACCTACTACAAACACTTGAGCAAGCTGCCGGGTCGAACCCGATAGCTGTGTGGTACCGAACATGGACGCTACCGTTCGCTATCAGGCTCCAATTTCAAAATCAATTCTGCCAAATCGTTTAGGAGGAGTTCACATGTTCAGAAGAATTATATATATAGA